>VIAB01002936.1:141328-154247 GCA_009801035.1 Oophaga pumilio | reverse complement strand
AGGGATCAAATACTTATTTCCCCCACTGTAGGTAAATTACCAAAAGGTTGTGAATTCTGTAGATGGCCTCTAAATAAACACATAGTGGTAGATTTATCAACCTGTCTAAAAGAATAACTCTTTGTAACCATTCGCAACCAATCAGAGCACAGCTTTCAATTTACAAGAGCTGTTCATATAATGAAAGCTGAAAATTGATTGGTTGTTATGGACAACAAAGACTGACTTTCTGTTTTGATAAATGAGGGCCTCTATTTTCAATGAGAAAACATCAGTCTTTGGGTAGTAGATAATTTGCACCTAATCATTCTATAAATGGTGCCCGTATGTACTTGTCTTATAGATTGATGATTTGCAAATGTCCATGTAATTCATAACAGCAGAATCAGATCTTAGATGATTTTCTATACTGTTAAAATGGAGAAATTGAATCTAGCCAGGTGGCCACAAGAATTCCCTTTTAAAGTACCAATGTATGGTTTGTATTGCAAGTGGTTTTGAGAAGAATTTGAGGCATTTTCATGATGACAGAGGACATTTTTGTGGCAAACTATGAGACGAATTATGATAACCCCCAATACTGTGTAACGTAATGCTGAATATATATCACATTGCGTCTCCTTTACTGACTGGGGCAGCGTTAAATAGTAAACTGTAACTAATGGAAATTAAAGGTGTTGTCCACTATTCAGAGAAGCCCTTCTGAATCCCCATGTATGTAGAATAATAACGTCAGATGGCTGTATAAATCGGAGCGAGATCAGAATGTAGTTCACGGACAGGATGGTGGCTCTCCCGACGTGAGCGTGACATCTTCATAAGAAATACATTGCTCTTGCTCCGATTTATACGGCCAGGTGACTGTGCCCTTATACTCACCTCGGGTGTTTCAGCGGTGTTGGCACTGGCTCTCCCGGGGCTCTCTATAGAAGGGGCTGTCCAAGTAGTGATCAACATCATTAGTGAGGTTGTCCGACCCCGAAATCCAAATTTTTTTAGCTAATCTGTACTGTATTGTAATATACAAGTACAAGGCCCCTATACATTGTTTTTTTTTGTTTCTAACTTTCGTTCCTATTGAATTTCATTTCATTCCCTACACTCAGTTTGTTTACATTTGGCTCTACCACAGTTTTTTTCTAAGCTCACAGCCAGAGCTACCCTGCCCCCTGCCTTAGTGTCCAGTTCAGCCCCCTGCCTGCCCACTACACACTCATTGGCTGTTAGTATCTGCCCCAGCACCGCCATCTGCCTGCCCACCACACACCGATTGGCTGTTAGTATCTGCCCTAGCATCGCCATCTGCCTGCCCACTACACACTAATTGACTGTTAGCATCTGCCCCAGCACCACTATCTGCCTGCCCAGCACACACCGATTGGCTGTTAGTATCTGCCCCAGCATCGCCATCTGCCTGCCCTCCAGACACCGATTGGCTGTTAGTATCTGCCCCAGCATCGCCATCTGCCTGCCCACTACACACTAATTGACTGTTAGTATCTGCCCCAGCATCGCCATCTGCCTGCCCACTACACACTAATTGACTGTTAGTATCTGCCCCAGCACCGCCATCTGCCTGCCCACCACACACCGATTGGCTGTTAGTATCTGCCCCAGCATCGCCATCTGCCTGCCCACTACACACTAATTGGCTGTTAGTATCTGCCCCAGAACCACCATCTGCCTGCCCACTACACACCGATTGGCTGTTAGTATCTGCCCCAGCACCTCCATCTGCCTGCCCACTACACACTAATTGGCTATTAGTATCTGCCCCAGCACCGCCATCTGCTTGCCCACTACACACTAATTGGCTTTTAGTATATTCCCCAGCACCGCCATCTGCCTGCCCACTACACACTAATTGGCAGTTAGTATCTTCCCTAGCACCGCCATCTGCCTGCCCACTACACACTGATTGGCTGTTAGTATCTGCCCCAGCATGGTCCTTTGCCTATCCACTACACACTAATTGGTGGTTAGTATCTGCCCCAGCACTGCATTGGAAGTGACAGAGAAGTGATCCTGTGTCCTCATCTGTAGTGCTCTACCTCACATCACATCCACAATGGTGACAGAAATGTCATATGTCCCCCACATCACATCCACAGTGGTGACAGAGCTTTCACATCTCCCCCACATTACACCCACAGTGGTGACAAAGCCATCATACAGTATCTCCCTCACATCCCCAGTGGTGACAGAGCCGTCACATACCCCCATCACATCCACAGTGGTGACAGAGCCATTACGTGTCCCCCACATCACATCCCCAGTGGTGACAGAGCCATCACATACCCCCCACATCACATCCACAGTGGTGACAGATTCATTACATGTCCCCTACATTACATCCACAGTGGTGATAGAGCTGTCACATGTCCCCCACATCCCATCCACAGTGGTGACAGAGCCGTTGCATGTCCCCCACTTCATATTGACTTTTAAGCTGATGTTCCTTGTAACATATTGTGCTGTTATCTTGGATGACAGAAACACAGGGCAATTGAACAATGATGTTTGCTAATATGTTGATTACACATTGTCCAGGTGAGCTAGCTTGCTGACTTGAAAAACAGAGGAGTAAAAACTATGCAAATTGATTACAAAGTCAAACAATTCAAGTCAACCTCATCGCATCTTTCTCTTGACCTCTGGATGATGACTTGAAGGACAGTTGTTAACTATAAAAAAGGATATATGCCTCTGTAACATCAGACAGATATACATCCAGGCAGCCAACTGATTCAGAGATTCAAAGAATCAGATACTCTTTACTAGACAGCAGCCAAGACATCATTGCTCCACCACAAGGGACACAGATTTGACATTCTACAGGATGTCAGCTTAAGGGACCACGGCCCTGGCTGAAAGAATATAAATCTGCTCCATTGACCATTGCTGAACCATGGATACATTTAGGGTAGTCAGGATATGGACCCACCGGTCACCTGAGCCCCATGGATACATTTGTGAAAGCCAAGAATGGGACCCGCCGGTCACCTGGCTCCATGGAGATGTTCGGAGAAGCCAGGTTGTGACCCACCGGTCATCTGGCTTTGTACCTCAATGGACTGTCATCTTGCTAAACCTGTTGTTACCCTCTGTATGTACATGCCACAGGTGAGTTAGTCAGCCCTGGCAGCTCTGAAATCACAGCTGCTCTTATCCCAGTGAGACAGCGGAAGACTCTGTAATTTTGCACCATCTTGGGTATTTTACTGGGATGGTTCTATGTGTTATTTGCCTGTTTTGTGGTTCAATAAAGTATTGCCACACTGTTTTATCCTCACCCTGTGTTGTCTAAGTAGTATTACACCCACGGTAAAAGGAGAGCTGGCGTTCGGCAGGATGTGCCCTAGTCCATGCGACTTCTCCTCACATGGTAACCTGGAGATCGCAGAATTTAATGGATGATGCTGAGGCTTCCAATGTTATTTTGCCACATGATAAAGAACCCGGCAGCTGATTCCAACTGCACAACACTCCACACAGCAGGAATCAGAAATTGGCTTCATTGCCATAGTGGTGTGTATTTTTCTCAGAAATTCGGCTGCCTTTCAGATAAAACAAACATTTAATATCCGTCCAGCAACTATGATGAATAGCTCAAGAGTCCGATGCCCTGCAGCTTCTCCCTGCTTCGCTACTCTAGACTGACAGGAGTCCCCCATGTTTGTTATTCTGCATGTTGACACTGACATGCTAGGTGTGTAATATGCGCTCTGTTAGGATTTTGCTCTTATTGATTCGAACGGTCGTCATGTGATGGCTCACATGCGATTTGCAGACTCGGGCTGCCTGACATTAATCCTCCTTCTCTCAATGGAAAATTAGATCAAAGAGAGAGGCAGGAGGAACATCAGGAACTGTTTTGCAAAGATAACAAACAATAAACTGTAGGAGATAATATAAGAGGCAAATATTCATCCTACAAGAAGAGTCAGTACTTCAGACAACAGTTTATGATTCTGGACCTACTGAATTTACATCTGGCATAGTTAAGAAGAAATGCTGTGTCGCCACAGATTTCACACATACCCATTATAACCTAACCGTGCGTCCATGCACAACACACGTCTGCTTTTTTCTGACATCACCGATGACAATGGCCAATACAAGTCTATGGGTCCGTGAAAAACATGTACAGCACACAGATGGTATCAGAGTACTATCCGTGTGCGGTACATGCTTAACATTGTAAAGTATATCTATGTATATTTAATAAATTAATATTACACATGAATATAAGCAACTTTGTCATATATCTGATCAGAGAATTCTGCTTCTTTCTCCTCTTGTTTTGATCTTTCACTCCTGATTTAAGGTTAAAATCTGTATTCAGTAAAGACAGATTTCTCCTTTATTGAGACAGATTACATTTGGTGCTTTTAAAATGCTATGGAGAGAGGAAGAGGGAGGAGCTAAATGATGTCACTGACAAGTTCTGAAATAAGTCTCCACTCTCCATAGAACTTTATGAGCACCAACTGTCATTTCTTATCTCAGTAATGGGAAAGTCTGTATTCACTGAAGACACATTTTACCTGTGAATTGATCAGTTTGAGAATGAATGATCAGTCCAAGAGGAGAAAGAAGCAGATTTATTTAATAAGATATATTAGAAAGTTTCTTATTTTTACATTGACTATTGCTTTATGTAAAAAAAATAAGTTAATTGATGGCTAAAGCATGAGATCATAATCTCCCACAATGATTCTTCTTTATCCTCAATATGACTGGACTCCATTGAGCTTTAGCATTAGACATCAGCATAGTCTGTCATAAAGAGCGCTTTAGGCTACTGCTCCCCCCTCTATGACCTATTTGGGATAGCCATAGTCGAAAATCATGACTACATCCGTCATCATAAAACCCATATAGGTCAGGGCGGCAATTACTTATTCTGCCTAACATTTTAAAAGAGTGCTCAACTTTTAGAAAACTCATTTTAAAATAATATAACTTTAGGGTATTAAATTCATTAGATGACCGAGCAGAGAGATTAATTACAAAGGGAGCATAATCTTTAGATTTATCTCAGATAATTATATTTAATTTACATTTATTACTTTTTATTGGAAAATCTTCCCTATGTAAGCAGGGGCAATCTATGAGGGTTTTTCTCATGAACATCCCCTTATTACATAATTTAATAGGTTCTTGATGGGGCACTAACAGGCAGTAGTTCTCTTTCTGATGTAACAGGCCAGTCATCTATCAAGATTAGCCATTCATTTGAATGACCAACATGTAATAATACAGTCTTGGCCAAAGGTTTTAAGACTGATTCTGATTTTCACAAATTTTGCTGTTTCAGTGTTTTTTTCAGGTCTTTGTTTTAGATGTTTCTATGGGAACTACTAAAGTACAATTATAAGCATTTCATAAGTTTTTAAACTTTTTACAAGTTTATGCAAAGACTCAATATTTATAGTGTTGACGCTTATTTTTAAAGTCTTCTGAAATTCTGGATAGAAGCTTCTGGACAAAATTCTAACTGATGACAAACATTCTTGTCTAATTAGTGCTTGGAGTTTGTGTTTCTGTTTGCAAACCCACATTTTAAGGATTTACTACAGGTTCCCAATGAGATTGAGAGCAGGGGAGTTTCCCCAAATCGTGGACCCACAATTTCAATGTTTTGTTCACCAAGCCACTTAGTTACCACATTTAACTTTGTGACACGGTCTCCATCATGCCCTTGACACTAACCAATCTCCAAAAGCCTTTTCCTCTCTGTGCATGCAGATGCATTAAAAACTGCCTGCTGCCATTTCTGAGCAAGCTCTGCACTGGTTTTTACCTGTCCCCTTCAGGCCTCTTTCACACTTCCGGCGGGCGCCTGACGGCGCCCCCGGCATTTTGCCTCAGCGCCGCATCAGAAAACCTGATGCACCGCCGGCGGCCGCATGCGGTTTTTTGCCGGATGGTTTCTGATGCTTGGAGACATCAGAAACCATCCGGCAAAAACAAAAAACGTTACATGCAGCGTTTTGTCCGGCTGCCGCAATGTACATTTGCGCCGCATCCGGACAAAACCGCATGCAACGCATTGACATGCGGCGCCATCCGGCGCTAATGCATGTCAATGCGAAAAAAGCCGCATGCGGCGCATCAGATTTTCTGCGGCAAAATGCCGGGGGCGCCGTCAGGCGCCCGCCGGAAGTGTGAAAGAGGCCTAACTCAGTGTTTCTCAACTGCAGTCCTCAGGACCCACTAACAGGTCATGTTTTCAGGATTTCCTTAGTATTGCAAAGGTGATGGAATTAATGCTTGAGCAGGTGATAAAATTATCACCTGTGCAATACTAAGGAAATCCTGAAAACATGACCTGTTGGTGGGTCCTGAGGGCTGGAGTTGAGAAACACTGCCTTAACTGAATCCACTTTTATGAGATGGTCCTGGCACTTGCTGGACTATATTGACGGATGCCCTGAAGCCTTCCTTACTGGCCACCCTGAACTTCTCTTATTGAAGTTCCTGATGATCCAATAAATGATTGTACAAAGACTTTCTGAAGCCAGTCCCATGGTGATCAGTCGATCGATTGGAATACAGCTTCTAATTTAGATAAACTCATTTATACAGCTCAGGTTATCTGGTTCACTTTGATTTTCAGCACAGTTGCAAATTTTCTTACCAAACAACTGGCTTGAGCGGAAACGTTTCCTAAGAAAATATTCAAAAATGTTTTCTTCTTTAAGTTGAGATAGGATTGTTCATTTGCTCAAAATACACTAAGAGCTTATTTTATTTTTTCATTTGCGCCTGTTTTTTGTTGATTTTTTTGGTGTTTTGAGTCTTTTATGTTTGCATCATATTCGTCTTTTCATTTGTGCTGAATTAAAGCCTATTTATATGTGTTCATCTGTTTTCTGTATCTGTTAGCCATTGTGGGTGGAGTTCAGGAGTTTCCTGATGTTTTCGCCTTCTTCAAAAAGGAGCAAAATTTGCCACAAATGTACGATAGTCTTTCTCCAGAGTGATTTTATGTACACCAAAACACTTGGAGCAATATTTGAACCATTTTGAGAAATGTGACTCTTTAAATTAAAAAGTCATAAAAGAGGTTAAAGACAAAAGTAAAGAACGTTTAGCACTTTGCGCAAAATTCATGAAACGTGTACACCATTTAGAAGGAATTGGCACAAAAGCAGGCGATGAATACCACAAGACAGATACAGTGACTCAAAAAAATGCAAATGAGGAATCAGGCCCTAAATCTCCTTAAAATAATATGCAAGGGGCAATACAGTCCATAAAAAAGTCTATAAATCAGACATGTAGTGGTTGTGAATGGTGCTGCACGCTCTCCCGCATTCACTAATGCAGGAGAGACAACTTGCAGTACCCTTCATGGCCACTACACAATATACAAAACTGCGCCATTGTCGATGTGCTGCGACATGTAGAGTGCTGGACCGACATGAATTTGATATTGATAAGCTGTCATATGTGCCATGTGTGAACATGCCCTTGTGATCCTGCCTATATAGTCCTCACTTAGTGTCCTTTAAAGGAATCTGTCTCCAAGTTTTTGCTACCTCACCTGAGACAAGCATATTGTAGGAAAAGAGACCCTGATTCTAGCGATGTATCATTTAGTTTACTGGGTGCAGCAGTTGTGAGACAATCAGAGTTTTTAGATGTAGCAGAGCTCAGAAAGCTAACACCGCCCACACCACAGCTCTCTGTGCACATTGTCTATTGACAGTGAGCTGCTTAACAGAGGAAGGGGCGTGGTCAGACCAGACCTCTCATGCCCTGTAGTCCAGGCAGTGATAATCTCCTGGTGATAAAACATTCATTATATTGAAACAATTAACACACAGCTTGACAAGTGACACATTCCTGAAATCAGTTTCTCAGCCCCTACCACATGCAGCCCTAAGAATACATAGCAAAAAACTGCTGACGTATTCACTTTTTCATCTCATAAAATGGCTCTTTGGTATAACATAAGACCTAGTTGTTTCCCACGTGTACACGTTACAATTCTAAAATCTCCGTTTCTGTCTCATAGTCCCGAATGTAGCCAAAAAAACAACCCCGTGTTTCAGGAGGTGGATGGGCTGAGATTTAAAACCTCATTAATCTCCATTAACTTCACAGTTGTTACTGCCAGGCAATTTACATGTAATCCAAACCATCAATTAGAAGGTTTTTTATTTTTTTTATACATTGCCATAAAATGAGGTCACCCTCTTGGCATAAAAATTCTGTGCCACCACCATTAACTAGTCAATGACAAGTTCTTTAATTTCACAAGTGCCAGACTGTTGGTAACAAGAATGAAGTGTTTGTAATTTTGCCTAGTTGTTGAATATAAGGCAGGACTTGGGTTAAGTGCACGAAGAGATACAGTGCTGAAAGCAGCTGCATTAAATAAAGATTTCACCCTCTGCGGCATGGGTACTAAATACGCCTTTTTCATAAAAAATGCTGCCAAGGCGCACATTTCTATACCTAATGTCATAAATCTACTTTGTGATCTGTGGGTTCAATTTGAGTCTGGCACCCTGTCCGACACTGGAGTCCGTAGAAACCTTTCTGATTTTCTATGGCAGCGTATGCCCAGTTTATTTTATTCATTTAAGTCTATATTTTCTATGTACATCGTCAACCACGCTGACATCTAGATTAAATATCTCTGGAACTGGACTCTCCATATTGATTTTCATCATTCTTAATGCCGACCTAGCCATACAAGTACCGTAATCAGAAATGCTAAATCAAAAATTTAAAAAAAAAATCTAAAAAATTAAATTTTCAGATAAAATAAAAGTTTTGAAACTTTCCAAAATACTTTTTTGCCCACTGTTCATCAAGCTGTTTTTGTTTCTGGCGTAAAACTTTTCGAAATGTCACAATCTTTTGGAGCAGCTTGTAGCTGTTACAAATTTTGCAACTTTTGGCATTTTTACACCAGTCTTGGCCAGCTACACTACACTTTTGGAAAAGCGGGCAGAGCTGGCCAAGACTGGCCAGGCTGAAATGTATTTGAGTTCCTGATGGGGGTACATTTCTTACAGTGGCGCAGATTACTTTATCTTTTAGCTAATTCTTTAAAAGGAATCTGCCAGTAGGATCAATCCTCTTAAGCCGTCTATATGGGCATTAAGGTCATGGGAAGCTGAATAAAATGTTACCTTGATATCTGCGCTCCGATGTCTCATTCCAGAAAAATCAACGTTTTTCTTATATGTAAATGAGCTGTTAAGATCTATGGGCCGGACATAGATCTCACTGACAATCTGCCTCCAGAGCTTGTTTAAATGAAAGAAGACGTTACCAGTGTGAGACATGTACAGTAGCTAACTTAGAACAGTAGAACTGAACTTTGTCTCCTAAAAAACACATTTGCTGCAGCTCTCACAGTTGTGCTGTATTGCAACTCTGTCTGCCTGTGAGATGGAAACTGAATCGGAGAGAAGCCTGCAGTTGTCACAGGTATAATCACACACAACTCTGCCGTGAGATCAGTCATTACTTGTCTCACTCTGGTAACGCCCCCTTTTATTTAAAATAAACTCTGGAGGCAGATTTTCAAGGAGATCTATCTAAGACCCATAGATCTAAACATATCATTTATATATAGGAAAAATGTGGATTTCGCTGGAATAAGACATCAGATCGCAGATATCAAGGTATCATATTATTTAGCTTCCTATGGCCTACGGGCCCATATAGACGGCTTGTGAGAGTTGATCCTATGGATAGATTCCCTTTGGAAGGTGAAAAATTCTTAATGAATTTGGCACATCTTACTCCAGCGCTTCGGTCATTAAGACTGGTGTACAAAACACCCATCTTGAAGAATTGAGGTCTTTATATCTCAATTGCTTGTTCATTATATTTAAGATCTTGGTTTGCGCTCTGTGAATGGGAATGATTTTTATCTATATCTAAAGGATAAAAATCATTACGGATCTAATATGTCTCACCGCTGAAGGTTTGCTACAATTGTATCCGATTAGTAGCACACTAATTGCACATCAATATTTCATAAAGTCTTTATAGTCCTATATAAAAGGTTAACTCAATTTCTCCCCACCTAGCCTCATTGACATCTCGTCAGTGTCTCTCCTCTCTGCTGCTGCTGAAATCTCACACTGCCTGGTACAAGCTGGGTGAATGGGTGGGCAGAAAGTGAATGTTTTTGAGAATTTTTGATTTGAAATTTTTTAAAAAATTAGGCTTCTCAAGCAAATTTCAAACATTTGCTCATTTCTAGTTGTCATGTAAACGTTAAGACCTGCCAATGCCCAAAATGACCCGAGTTGTTCCCCTAGAATAATTTCCAGCCCAACATGGTCCCTCTCTGGGACCTAAACTTGTATTATGGAACTGAATTAACAGCAACTACTTTCTAATAGATATTAGGGGCTGCGGGGTTGTAGGTGCGCGGGTTCACCAAAGTTTTGCTATATAGATGAATCCACTTAAGTTCATAAGTGTGTAACTTCTAATGTGTGAAGGCAGCAGGTACACGAACAGGCACTTGGCCCGTCCTGAAGAACTACATCATTAATTTACTTTACTTCTCTGTTTTTCATCAAAAAACACAAGCGCTGGTGTTGAAAGTTTTTCTTTGCTTCATTTAGCCAAAATCACAACAAATGACACATGTTCAAAGAAGACTTGGGAAAGAAGTAAAAACAATGGCTGGGATGTTTTAATTCGAAGACTAGCAAATTACACTCGTCCTAAGTACAGCAATCAGATGTGATGGATGAAACGATTCCCTCCTCCGACCCCCAACCCAATGTACAAACTCTGGGTTCTAAATTTTCAAACGCGACTCATTAGCCTTGGGATCTACATTAATTCTGAAGTCCAGGGCCTGTGCCACAGTGGGCTTCTGACATTAAGCATGCCCCAGGATTTCTGCCTAAATATGAACAGGACTTTGTTTTACTTTCTTAAATTTGTTGACACAGATGGGAGTCGGGGGCTAGTTACTCCAGCTAAATGGCAAAGACGTCATGTTCAGTTAGCAAAATTCATTTGAAATGTGAAACAAGAGCCTAGATTTGAGAGATCTGTTTATTTAACTGTATTTTCTTCTGGTTTTTACCTTTTTTTTAGATCTGGTGAGTGGAAATTCTATGACCCCGCCTGTTCTGGACATCACCACTGACGAACTTGTGATCAACGCCAATGACTCATTAATCATCACTTGCAGGTAAAAGATTATGGATGACAAAATTAGCATCCTAAGAAAGAATGTTCGTTCCTCGTTCCTACAAAACTTTGCTTACACCACCGCCCCACACAAAGGTCCAATTACATTGTTCAAATATCTTTAAGATGAAGCCATACATTTTCGATGTACAGTCAAGGAAAATGTTCGATAATCCTAACTTGATACACCCAAAAGCAGAGGTAGAAATAAAAGATTGTTCGGTTTCTGAACGATCAGCACATACAGATTATGCCATGGACGATAGTTGTACGAAAATATCAGACATGCCTGATCTGTCTTTCGGATGACTGTGAATGTTCGTTACCCCAAAAGTCAATCATTTTCCATCTAAGGAACTGAATGACAAATGATGGATTTGGTTGAAACCATCCATTTGGTGCAACGTTGGTCTAATGTTTATGAGGGCCTTCAGGGACCCCATACACATTAGATAACAGTTGAGTCAACCTGCTGATTTCAGTAAGATCAGCCAACTATCTGTACAGGGGCCTCCAGATTTTTCTCTGAGGAAAGAAGGATCTGGCCCATTAAATTTCAACGTCCGATCCTTGTTCACCCAGAGATAAACAGCTACTCTGATGATTCTGGAAGAACACCTGATCGCCCGAGATGAGCTTTTTTGTGTATTGAGAGATATTCAATTAGTCATTTTTTACTTATGTGAAGTCATAGACCTAATGGAAAACAGAAGAACTAACTTACCAATCTAGAAGATGTCAATACACTATTGCTTTCTCATGTGACCTGGTTAAGGTGGAATTTCAACTTCTCCGTTGGTTATATAATTGGAAGGTAGACATTGGTCCCGTCGTGGCCATCTATCTTAAGTTCTTAGCAATTTTTGAAAATCAAAGAAGAGATCGGGGCATGTATGACTACCTGTCCACTAACAGAGGGAACCAATGGTGTCCCTTTCCTGAGAAAAATGTACATTCCAGCAGTGAGACCTCCATCTCTTATACATTTATGCCAGTGCATATGTAAGAGATGGGACAACCCCTATTAACTATGAGCCCCGGAGTCTGCCAACGATTTCTAAGTTTGTAAATCCTGTAGCCACTGAAGGTCACATCCATTTCATCCTGAAAGTATGAGAATGAGATCACTATATGTCAAATTCTGAATCATAAAATCTCCAAAAAGTGCTCATTTAACCATCTTTTGTACTAACCGAGGGGGCGTCACTGCTTGGCAAGAGATACATTTCATCCATTAAAAAGCACAATGATATAAATGGTTTCCACCTGTGGCCAGATACTGTATGTTTATAGCACACTATATGGCTTTTCTTGTAAACTAAATAAGACCATAAATGCTTATGCAAAATGTTTTAATGAGCAAACAAATAAAAAATGGCTAAAAATCTTTAAGGACCATAAAGGCCAGCCCCACCACAAGCTGAAGAGTAACACACCCCAGTAAGAGTACAGCACAGGAATGCAATAATTATCACTGGGATTTGATTCATTCCCATAAAGGATATTTAAGCAATGTTAGTTTAGCTTCTTTGGAGAAACTTAAAAGAAGTTTCAAATCACTGAATATTCCATAAAAGTGAGATCAGGGTAGGTTTGACCACTAGGGAACAATCCACGGCAGAGATGTGGCACGCAGGTACCGTCATTCTCAATTAGCTTCTATGGTATGCACAGAAAAGTAATTATTAGACAAAACTCTTTTAAAGGTAAAAATCACACATTAATGAAGTTT
>VIAB01002936.1:112932-125139 GCA_009801035.1 Oophaga pumilio | reverse complement strand
ATCTACCACTATATGTCCCCATAAAGCGGTACTATCAGTGTGCCACCATAGATGTAATCAGGGTTACCGGTTAGTGGCCCACTCAGATGTTTGGCACCCCCAAAGCTGAACCCCTAGCTATGCCTCTGTTTACAGTTATTGCCGTGGTTACCAGCCACCGCTGTAGACTCAGAGTGGCCAGTTACCTAGGAGCGTGTGTCGCTTGCAGTCTCTGTGTGCAGTTCTGAAGCTGGACGGATCATTGGATCTAACAAGCTTTAATCCCCATGTGCTTCTCCAACGCTGCAAAGACTATGAGAAATCTCTGCTCAAAAAAAGAGTTTTGGGTGGAACTGAAATGTTGTCAATCATGTGATATGGGCAAGTAAAGAATATCTGTTTGCTTTACTTGAACTGTTGACTTCTGTACTATGGGAAATCTGTACTATAAAATATGTAATATTTACACGACCATTTTTTTCTATTATTAATGCTACCCGTCATCCAAATATCCACATGTATTTTACAGTTGTAAATGGTCCTATCCTTATCAGGCCATATGTGTCCTCCTAGAAGGTGGCCATCATAGGCACTAAGGACTGAGCGGGCATAGAAGCAGAACAGGGAATGGGATCCCATCATTCCACTTTCATTAATATTATTCTGAACATGTTCACACTTCTTAATGTTTATTCAGTTTAATATAATAAATGTTGAGCAATTCCCAAATCATCTGTAGAGCTGTCAACTTTTTGCATCATTTTGATGGAAGTTTTTGCTTTTACAGGGGTGCGGTCAAATGCTCTGAAGTGAACTTTTTAAAAGCTGGCAAATTATCTCGAGCTCAAATACATTCACCTTCCATTCCACAAAGTCTGTCAGTCACTGAGGGTGTTATTCACAAAATTTCTAAGATCCACACGGAACCTGTTCCAACACATTGTTTGTTATTGGAAGGGGGAGCCCGTAGCTGGAACCTAGGGACATTATTATATTCATTTGTAATCGAGGGAGGGGGATGGAGATATTGTTTTTCACCCCACTAAGGAGCTTAAGTGGAAGGAAGCCAGGCTTCTCATCTCTCCCCTACAAGTCCTTATTCATACCCGTATTCCAATTTGATGCTTCTCCTGCTTCTATAATGAAGTCCAGCTGTGCCATACAATACCATAACTGCGGACCACCCGCAAATAATTGCATTAAGTTAACCCCCTTTGCTTTAAAGGCGCAGGTGCAGGTGCCTTGTAGAGATCATGATTACCCATCAAGCAGGGAGATCAGGATCCCATCCAGTACCTAAAGTGTTTTTATTTTAGGTAAGATCTGTAGGATATGATTGATTCACGATTTTGGAAGCACGATGTATTGACTCAGCTCTGCTCTCTGTGTGAGCTCGGCTGAGTTTCCAAAAACGTTGCAGTATCCATTTTTATCGTCAGCGTCCAATGACTTGGGGACTGAGGACAACATCAGTGCTGGTACATCTTCCATAAGTATTTTCTTAGTTTCTGCTTTCTGCATTGTCCTTAAGAGTAGTCTCGCCCTAAAGACACGTACATTTGGATGTCATAATCACACATGTCTGGATACAAAATCTACAGTAAATCCTTTTTTCTGGTCTTGGCTTGGGTCCTGATTGGAAACGATAATACAATTAAGTAAAACAAAAAATTCTAAGTTTTTCACTTCATTTGCTTGTGGCAGGAAAGAGCAGTTACAACCATTTCTGGTGCTATAAAATAACACTGGGTAACTAATTTAGCTCCAATTAAGAAATTATAGAATAAGAAAAACTGGCTGTACACTTCAAATTGCTCTTGACTGAATCCTTGTTGTAATGCTTTCACCTCCTAAACATGCATGCACAGCTGAACTTGCATGTTTATATCAATTGTGAGAGAGGGATAAAGGGGCAGACTTAAGGGGAATCTGTCAATAAGATCAACCCTCCTAAGCCATCTCTATGGGCATGTAAGTAATAGGAAACTGAATATGATGACACCTTGATATCTTCTATCTGATGTTTTATTCTCGAGAAATCCATGTTTTTCTTAATATGTAAATGACCTGTTAAGATCTATGGGTGGGACATAGATCTCCCTGAGAATCTGCCTCCAGAGCTTATTTTTAACGAATGGGAGAGTTACCAGCGTGAAACATGTAGAACATTAATTATAGAGATAAGGGGGACAATACAAGCACAATAGGGTCTTAACCGATAAACCAATGAGGTATTAAAGGATGCGGTAACTGCTCACCTTGTGAGGTTGTGTGAAACACAACAAAGGTTTGCGCTCTGGAGGGTTATAATGGCAGCTGTTGCAACACCAATAGGTTGGAAATCCAATGTAGTAATCAAGTGGACTGAAAAAGTATTTTATGGTTCTCCTGATGAAGTGTGTTAACTTCGAAACGCATTGAGATTTAAACTGCATAGATGATCTAATACCACACATGGAAATTTTATTGTGAATACAGATCCAGCAGAACAATTTTACCAACTTTTTCTCTTCACTTGATGTAGACCAGGAGAGCAGGCTGTCAGTCATTACATGTCTCACTCTAGTAACGCGCCTTTCTATTTAAAATATGTTCTGGAGGCAGATTCTCAGGGAGATCTATGTCTAGCTCATTTATCATTATCATTCATGATAATGATAAGCTATGATATCTATGATAATCTAATTTACCTTTGAAAATGTGGAATACTCTGGAATAAAACTTTGGATCACCGATATCAGGGTATAATTTTATTCAACTTTCTATGACCATATAGACAGCTTAGGAAGGTGGATCCTGCTTACAGTCAAGAAGCCCCCAAAAATATGTGAGTGTTATTCAGTCTAAAATCCAAAATTGGTGATTATGAGACTTTCACCTAATGTGTATGGCTATCATACTAGATAACTTTCATTGGCCTTCATTGTACACCTATTAACACACCAAAGAACCCAAAAACCTATAGGTTTCCTGTAATGATTCCACCTCTCAGTGTGTCTTAGAACAAAGTGATTGACAGCTCAGTCATCCTGTCTGGTGCAGGGGCGTGCTGACCAAAGCTGTTGTGCAGTGATTGACAGCTTTGTCGTCCAGTCTGATGCAGGGGCGTGCTGAGCTATCTGTGCAGTGATTGACAGCTCTGTCGTTCAGTCTGATGCAGGGGCGTGCTGAGCTATCTGTGCAGTGATTGACAGCTCTGTCGTTCAGTCTGATGCAGGGGCGTGCTGAGCTGTCTGTGGTTTTATTGATAGCACGGCTGTCCAATCTGGGTCAGGTAGGTGCTGAGCTCTCGCCAGGTGTGCCCTGATCCCTTGATTGCTCAGCTATTTAACTGAGCTGGCAGTCCCTGATAGCTGCCAGCCATAGCTGAAGTTCTGTGTGGTTTGTTTTCCCTGTGCCTAGTTCCTTGCTTATTGATCTAAAGCTGCCTGACCTTGGACCTTGTTCTGACCATCCATTTGTCTAATCTTTTTGCTCTGATCTGCTATCCTCCTGTTATTGTGACCCCAGACCGTTACCTGACTACACCTTTGTCTCCTTCCTCTGATTATGATGTAACCACCTGGCTTTTGACCTCAGACTCCTCGACTATCCCCACTGCACGGCCTGTCTGTTAAAAATGACTCAGCGTCACATTTTCAACCCCGACTTATCAATCCTGCTGTCTCCTAGTTTTCTACAAGAGACAGCAGGATTTTACCCCCAAAATTCTACATTTTTAATTTACCTAATTATTTTCTATACAGACAAGACAAGAGCATGTGGAACAATTAATAAGATATTTATGACTCTTATATTTAATAACATCTCATACTTACCTTAATACCTGAAACTGAGGTAGTTCTATTTTTCTAAATACATTTTTCACTTGTCCTGCTTTCTAGAGGTCAGCAGCCTCTGCAGTGGACGTGGCCTGGAGGCATCGTGGAATCCAACCAGAATGACAAAGACTCAGAAATTATTGTAATTGCTAATGGCACTCGTAGTGTTACAGTGGAGGACTGCGAAGGAACACCAATCAAACCATACTGCAAAATCTTCAGAATAATAGGTTCCCGGGCTACTGACTCTGGAACTTACTGTTGCCACTACAGATATATTAAAACCAAGGTCAAGGGTACTACTGCTGTCAGCACCCATGTCTTTGTGAGAGGTAAGATGATGGATGAATTGTACTTGATATTGACAATGATTCCTTCTACTGTTCTTTCAATTTTAAGGGGTTGTCAGGGAACAAAAAAAGTACGGTAATACAAAGAAAATATCATTATAAATAAATGTCTAGATAACGTTAGTTAGCAAGTCAGACTTGTTTTGTGTCGGATGATAATCACTATGGTACAATATAATGGCTGTCATCTTCTAACACTGACAAAAACCTGTTCTAGAATATTAATAGGGCAGGAGTCTGTATGCATGTGCAGTTGGAAGCTCCTCTATTGAGACAACATACTGTCAAGCTATCTCCAGGTCACAACAGAAGCAATTCAGAATTCAGAAACAGTGGACAGCAGTGTGGGCAGCTTCTTCTTAAGTCTGCATACCTGGTATCTCCAGTATTAGATTAGATGGAAAGACTGAACAGCAGTGTGAGCAGCCTCTTCTTACCTCAGCACTCCTAGAATCCCCAGTATTAGTTCAGATAGACAGGTTGCACAGCAGTGTGAGCAGCCTTTTCTTACCTCAGTATCCCTTATATATCCAATATTAGATCAGATAGACATGTGTTATGTACGGTAGCTGAGGAGGACAGGAACAACAGCAGGGCAGCCGAACACCTGAGATGTTGGTAACTAATGGGTTGCAGAAACCTGAACTAACCACACAACTAGAGGTAGCCGTGGAGCGTTCCTACGTTGATCCTAGACGCCTCGTCACAGCCTGAGAGCTAGCTATACCTAAAGATAGAAACAGGAAAGCTAACTGCCCCGGAGTAGAGCCCCAAAGGAATAGGCAGCCCCCAAACATATAATGGCGGTTAGACAAGATGAAAACACAAACGCAGGCAGAAAACAGATTGAGCAAATGCTGGGGCCACAAGCTGACTAAATAGGAAAGGACAGGAGAGATTACTTTCTGCAACCCAGAAAACCCTACAAAAATCCAACAATTCTGATTACAAAAATACTGAGATCACACAATCTCGCCACCCACTAAATCAGATCTCAGTGTGAACAAAACCAAGCTGCAGCCGCTGAAAAAGCAGGAAAAAGCAAATGAAAAAACAACAGAGGCTACAGACAAACTGTGAGGAGCTCAGGCCCCAGGAGGGGACCCGGCTGTCCTCCACAAATGTGCAGAAAACAATGCAAATAGCAAGCACAAAAATAAAAGCAGAAAATATCTTATCTGATAGCAGAAGATGCAGGCAAGACTCAGCAAACTTCCAAATGAACCAGGAACCACAATTGAGACAAGAACAATTGATCACCGGCAACCATCATGGGAGGGAACCTCCCTTATACCAGACCAGTCCGTGATCCCAGATTGCCATTCCTCGCTGAAAGGTTCAGTACTGTCTGTAACCACCAGAGGGAGCCTCTGCTCAGAAACCATCTCTAGCACATTCATAACAGACATGGTGGACAGCAGTTTGTTCAGGTTCTTCTTATCTCAGCACTCCTGGTATTCCCAGTATTAGGTGAGACACATGGTGGACAGTAGTGTGAGCGTCCTCTTCTTACCTTTCCACCCCTGATTTTTCCAGTATTGTAACACTTGAGTAGTGGTGAGATGACTGGCCTGAAGGCCAGCAGAAGCAGTATGCCAGACACACTTGGCACAAGCTAATGCACACCCTTGAGAGCAGGGGTTCTCTTCACCCGCTCCCAGTAAAAGGAGGGGAACTTTTGCAGAGCCCTTCCCAGGTGCCAATAGCGGGGAGACTGGGCATACTGGCCACAGTTGGATCAAACACACCAATAAACTATACCAGTAAGGCAGAGATGAACCAGAGCCAGAGACAAACCAAAGAAACACTCACCAGAGTACTACCATCCGAACCAGTCAAGTGTAACTGAAATAAACAGTGGATAAGGGAGGATAAGGCAGGTTTGAATATCCCTCTTATGGATCACCTGACACCACTGAGGAAACGCCCAATCTCCACACTCTGCCCAGAGAGACAGAGGTAGGGGCAAGGGGTCGGAGAGAAAGGAACCTCACATCCCATACCTGATCCAGGAGACATAGCATCCCATGTCTTCTGGCAGCAGCTGATGCTGGGGAACCCAGCTTCCCATGACCCCTGAATATCGTGAACGCTGAGAGCAATGGTGTCCCATCCCCTAACCACACCACACACTGAGGCAGGTCCCCTAGAATGGAGTAACCATCTTCCTGGCTGCCTGGGAAGTATCAGGTCAGATAGACGTGGTAGAGAGCTGTATGAAGAGCTTCTTCTTATGTCCTCATAGCTGGTATCTCCGGTATTAGATCATATAGGCAGGGTAGACAGCAGTGTGAGCAGTCTCTTACCTCAGCACCCCTCATGTCTCCAGTAACAGATCAGATAGACAAGGTGGACAGCAGTATGAGCAGCCTCTTCTTACCTCAGCACCTCTGGTAGCTCCAGTATTAGATCATATAGACAGGGTGAACAGCAGTGTGAGCAGCCTCTCCTTACCTCAGCACCCCTGGTATCTCCAGTATCAGGTAGAAAGAGTGTACAGCAATAAAAGCATCCCTGGATGAGGGGAAAGCGGGGACAAACTTCTAACTGCATGTGATCAACAGGTTTCTGTCAGTATAACAAGACAGCAGCCATTTTGCTGTGCTACAGTGATTACATCCATAGACAAAACAAGGGATTTATTAATTAAAGTTATTTAGGAATTTTGTTTATAGTGACTTTTGCATTCTTTATTTTTTCTAGCAATAACACACATACATCTGATACATCAATTCTAACTGGCATACTGAGAACATTTTTACTCTGTCTGAAAAAATTAGTCAGTTGAATTACAGTGGCTTGAAAAAGTATTCACCCCCCCTTCGCTTTTTACCTATTTTGCTACATTACAACCTGTGTTTAAATATTTTTGTAATCCGATTTGTGTGTGATGCATCAACACTAAATAGTCTGAGTTGGTGACGTGAGAAAATATAGACATAAAATTTAATTTATGGGATCAAATAACTAAAAATTGACATGTGCAGATGTATTCACCCCTTTTGCTATGAAGGCCCTAAAAATTTCTGGTGCATGCAATTATCTTCATAAGTGACACGCTTAGTGAAAGGAAATCAACCTGTGTACAATCTAAGTGTCACATGTTGGTCAGTATATACACTTTACCTTTTCTGAAAGGCCACAGACAGAGGCTGCAACACCATAAAGTAAGAGGCACCACTGACCAAATACCATGAAGACCCAGGAAATCTTCAATCAAGACAGGGACAAAGTTGTTGAGAATTCCAAGTAAGCATTATAAAAAAAATCCCAATCTCTGATGATCCCCCGGAGCACCATCAAACCCATTATCACCAAATGGAAAGAACATGGTACCACAACAAACCTGCCGAGAGAGGTCCGCCCACCAAAACTCTCAGCCCGGGCAAGGAGGGCATTAATCAGTGAGGAAGCACAGAGACCAAAGATAACCTTGGAGGAGCAGCAGAGTTCCCAGGCAGGGACTGGAGTATGTGTCCATATGACCACAATTAGCCGTACACTCCATAGAGATGACCTTTATGGAAGAATGGCCAGAAAAAAAGCCTTTACTTACACACAAACATTGTAAGGCTCATTTTGAGTTTGCCAAAAGAGAAGTGGGAGACTCCCCAAATGTATGGAGGAAGGTGCTTATGGAGACACGAGGGTCAGTGGGTGCTCTCATCCGCTGGCCTGGCTGTCTTTAGTAGGAAGTAGGGCAATTAAATAGAGGGGTTCCAACGCACCCGACGAGTGTTTCGCAATGCTTTGTCCAATTGCCCTACTTCCTACACCATTTACTTATTTTTATCTTACTTGTTGCCCATACCTACATGTACTCCTTTATGACATTCATACATGATAGCAAGATTCCTACTATTGGTTAACTTCTGCTTTATTGGTGTACCCAGTTTCTATGTTTTATATTTCAATGGCTTGCATTTTTCTATTTATTGGTGTGTTTGCTTGCTAATGCAATTAAGCCTTATTGCATGGATTGTAAATTTAGGTGTTTACTTAAAATACTACAAGGGTAACACAATGGGGTGACACTTTATTGGATCACCAACAGGCAATAATATATAGTACAGTACCTGCCAGTACATAAGATGGTGCAAATGACAGTCTCATCCTTCTGCTGGCTCATCAAGAATTAGAACATCTGCAACTTTGGGCCTTCCAGTGCCAATTACCCCAACCAGTGGCACACCGCTTTTGGCGGGCACCCCCATAGAGGAGGTAGCGGAAAGCTTAGTAAGCTGACAGAGTACATGGAGGTGTTATACACATGGTTGTGGAACCACTGTGCCACAGTCTGGGGAGAACCTGGAGGGGCATTACTAAGCAAGCACCTGGTTCTTCACTAGAGCCCCTGATGGTGTGGTTAGACTTGAATCCATTTAGATGCCAGATGCTACTCCAGGATGGACCCCAAGGGGACAGGGAAGCAGGACCAGCCAGGAACTGGTTAGTAGAAGGTATGAGGCTGGTAGACAGATGCAGGATCAGGCAGAAGCAGGATAGGTACAGGAACACTGGACGGCCATAGGAACGGGATCACAGGTGCAGGTTCACAGGTGATGTTACAGACAGGTCAGGATCAGGACTGGTACTAGTGATGCTAAGACACCTCCCATTTGGGGAAGGGACCTTAAATTCCTAATGTTTCCAAATAATTGGCTGGGGATATTTTCATAAGCGCCCACGCGACTACTTTAAGAAGCTGGGAGTGCATGTGCCCTAAGCATTCTCCCAGGAGATCTGCATGCCGTGCACACGCCCTGGGAGGAGACAGAGACGGTGAGGACCAGATCAGCATAGCGAGGTGAGTGAACACGCGGGCGTCTCTGCTGAAAGGGGGAGGGTGACACATGCAGGGGCGCCGGCGCTGTTCTGACATGAGGTATGTGGCCAGGTGATGTGATTGTCCCAACCAGAGCTCTCCAAACGTTTTTGAGGGTTCAGGGATAGTCAATGGAGCTGATCTGTATTCCTCCATGGTTCCTTTATTTGCTGTCCTGTCAAGTCTCTGGAAATAAGGCAGATCCCCCCCTTTATAGTTCACAGGTATTATTCAGGCATTTTTCCACAGGATTGGGAGAAGGTTGGAGGAGTTCATCTGTTCAAGTGTTCAATTAACCTGCATATTTAATGTTTGCAGAATAACAAGCTGCATGGACTGATACAATTGGTAATCAACATATTAAACATCGACCGTTCAAATAACCTGCATCTTTGTCTTCCAAGACTATGTAGAAGAATAAATTGGAGGACTGATACAATGGGTATTCAACATGCATTCAACATATTAACAAGCATTGTTTGTTCAATTAACATGTGTCTTTGTTCTCCAAGGTTATTTAGAAGACTAAATTATAAGGGGTGATACAATAGATAATCAGCAGGCATTCACAAATCAACAATGTACAACAAGAGTCAACTTGCAGGCTCACATGAACAATGGCTTATGTCACTTGACCTGCTGAAAAGTATGTCTGGCATAATTAAGAATAAATGCTATGTCTTCACAATGTTGTGGTCAGATGAAAGCAAAATTGAACTTTTTGGCCACCAAGGTAAATGCTATGTCTGGAACCATACCAACACAGCTCATCACCCCAAGAACACCATCCCCACAGTGAAACATGGTAGTGGCAGAATCATGCTGTGGGGATGTTTTTTGGCAGCAGGAACAGGGAAAATAGTCAGAGTCAAGGGAAAGATGGATGATATGAAATACAGAGATATTCTTGAGCAAAACCTTTTTCAGTCTGTCAGTGATTTAAGACTAGGATGGAGGTTCACCTTCCAACAAGACAATGACCCAGAGCATACCATTAAAGCAACACTTGAGTGGTTTACCAGGAAATGTGTAAATGCTTTGGAGTGGCCTAGTCAAAGCCCAGACCTTAATCCAATTGAGAATCCGTGGTCAGACTAGAAGATTGCCGTTCACCAGAGGAAACCATCGTACTTGAAGGAACTGTAGCAATTTTGCCTTGAGGAATGGGTAAAAATTCCAGTGGTAAAGTGGCAAGGTGTGGAAAGCTAATAGAGACGTATCCAAAGCGACTTGCAGCTGTAATTGCCTCGGAAGGAGGCGCTACAAAGTACTGGCTTTAGTGGGGTAAATAGTTATGTACACTGAAGTTTTCAGTTATTATGTCCTATTTATTGTTTGCTTCCAAATAAAAAGAAAACCAAATGTTCACAGTTGTGGGCATGTTCTTTACATGAACTGAAGCAAACCCTAAAAATAGGCAGTGAAACTCCAGGTTGTCAGGTAGCAAAACACGAAAAATACCAAGGGGGTGAATACTTTTCCATGCCACTGTAAATATCCCAATGTCTCTACCGGCAAGGATGGTCAAAACCAGACTGAAAACACTGATAGGATATGTCATGTCTTTATTACTGCAGATCCTGAGAACAAATGGCTTCAGCGCAACTGTATTGCTGCATCTCCTTAAAATAGTTCTGCATACTCATTAGACTAACATTAGCTGATAGCCTACTTTTCATGGCGTCCCCTCTTAGATCTGGCATGTTCGAAATCTGCCGATCCTCTTGCTCTCCTATAGATAAGCCACAACCATAGATGTCTGGCAGTTGCTCTCTCGTAGAGAACCCAGGAGCCGAGTGCTCCTGTTAATAGGAAAATCTAGCGAGATAGCTGATGGTTTAAAGGTGATATCCAGGACTATATTTTTTTTTTACTATGAGCCACATAGTTGCTTACTATCCGCCTGTTCTATCTTGTGCTGACTTAGCAAGGTCACTGACCACTCCTGCTGTCAATTCAGCTGCTCCACGTCAATAACAATGGAGTGGGACTGGTGACGTCATGTAAGTTAACTTTCACAGGCAGTGGGGAGCCAGCTGTCAGTCAACATGACATAGGCAGTAACAACCTGTCAACAGAGGGTAAGAGAAAGCGCTACTCTGTCGACATGACATCATCGGAAGCCACTGAATCGCTGGCAGGAGCGGTCTGTGGCCACTCTTTGCCGGCAGAAATCAGCACAGGGCAGAACAGGCAGGTAGTCAGCAACTACCTGCCTGTTAGTTCTTAATCCTATAGTAAAAAAACATATAGTCCTGGATAACCCTTTTAAGTCTTCCCTGCATGGTGAACGGCCAGGGAATTAATGTGCAGGAAAATACAGTGAAAGCAATTCAGTTCCTCACTAGTGCTGTGGACCCTTCTTTCTCAGGATTTGTGGGGGTTTCAATGGTTGGACATCTACTGAATAAAAAGTGATGACATATCCATCCAGTAAATGTCTACCTCAAAAAATGTGTCATTGTACAATTCTCAATGATGAATTTCTTAATAATTGCTTCATATGGAAAATAATTCATATTCTTTTCTCATTGCATTTGATGTATGAATTGTATGCAGTAAGCTCCTAAACTCCCTCTATTTTTTAATTTATGCCCATAAACGAGATTTGGAGATTGGAATCAGACCACTATGAAAACGTATCAAGAAGTAAAAAAAAAAATTGTTCAGAGTCGTATGTTCATATTAATCCCACATAATCTACTCAAGTGGCAAAAAACAAAACTTTGGAGAAAGTTCAATAATACTACAATGGATTCAGAATGATCAGAAGGAAAAAAAAAAGAATATGATTATTTATCCTTTCTTCCTATAACATGATTAAATATATGTAGCATCTGTGTTTGATTCTCTGTCTTGTATTATCAGACTGGGAGCAACCATTCATCAACCCTTTTGGGACCATAGTAATATATAAGAAAACAACCAGAGTGCCGTGCCAAGTATCTATTCCAGACCTCAACGTTACTCTGAAAACGGTATGAACCAGTGGATTCTTCTGTACGTTCACGACATGAATAGTGCAGGATATATCAAAATAATATGAGAATAAATCTTGCTGCTTGACTGAATTAACAGATGAAGTTATATTTTGGTATGTTATGGCCATTATAAGGCTACATCTCTTTTACCCCTGCAAATATTGAATAAGCTGACCAGGAAAAGCTAACAGATTGTGTTATGCATTGTTCAAGGGAATCTGTCACCCCATTTTTGGAGTATGAGATGCGGC
>VIAB01002936.1:71393-88458 GCA_009801035.1 Oophaga pumilio | reverse complement strand
GTATCGCTCAACTCTACTCCTGACAGGTTTCAGAACAAGTGACTTCTTGGACTCCTGGAAGAGTTGGCAGATATTCCAGGAGCTGGAGAAGCCTCCTAAGGCTTTCAAAAGAACTCTGAGACTTATGGACTCATGGGAGGCTTCAGCAGATCTCCCAAGAGCTTGAGAAGCCTCCTGACAAGTTGCAGAACAAGAGTAGACATCTTGAACTCCTGGAAGAGATGTAAAATATTCAAGGAGCTGAAGAAGCCTCCAATAGCTTTCAAGAGAACTCAGAGAGCTATGGACTCATGGAAGAGCTTGGCAGATCTCACAAGAGTTTGAGAAGCCTCCAGACAGATTGCAGATCAAGAGGAGACATCTTGGACTCTTAGAAGAGTTGGCAAATATTCCAGGACTTGGAGAAGCCTCCAAAAGCTTTGGAAAGAAAGAAGGATTGGCAAAACCCCCAGGCACTAGAGAAGCCTCCCAAAAAGGGAACAGCCACTGCTGATGTCTGTGTTCTGAACATGCGCTGTTCTTACAAGATATTCCTTACTTAGTCTCTACACAATGTTTTTAGGCAGTCTGGGATTGCTGGAGCATTCCTAACTCTTAATCCCAGCCACCTCTCTGTAGCATGACTGCATTCCAAAGCTGCAGAGGAAAGATTAACTCATATAGCAACATCAGAGTACATGTTGCACCAGCAACTCAACCCCGCTGATGGCCTGAACTGTCAATCAAGCTGGATCGGTCACCCCCAGCAATTAGGAACAAGGGAGGTGGGAGGTTGTAGGATGGTGGGCTTCTGATAAAAATATGACTAGACAAACCCTTTAACCAAGTGTCAGATTATCTGCATTCAGGACTTGATTGCTGGTACCTGACACCTCATCCAGACATGTCAGAAAGTATTAACAAATATATTTGGGAATTTCTTATAATATATTTCGCTGATGTCTTAGTAAAGTAGACCCAAATTTGGGGGCTCATAATATAATTGCCAAGTTATTTGGATACTATCTGGATTGAAATGTTTATAATTTTATGTTTTTGTCTACATTTTCAGACTGTGAGCAAGATGGTGATACAAAAAGCCAATTTGTCTATTATGTATAAATGCTCAGCTTACAACAAAGCTGGGAGAGACGAGAGGCTCGTTTATTTCTATGTGACAAGTAAGCAACTTTAGCAATATGTTGAAACGACTATAGATATATGTTCCTCTTTTTATTTGTTTTACGGTAAATTACACTAGTGCAATACCAGGAAAGTGGGAAATTGAGTTGAGAATAGCACCATCAGTGGAGGGAGGCATAGGAAGGAGGGTGGTATAACAATTGCTGGCATTCTTGAATGTGTGTAATGGGTTAAATAAAAGGGACAGCTTAGGAGACAAATATTTTTACTTAAATGCTTGTATTTTTGGCTTAAAAATTATTTTCAATCTGTTGTCAATTTCCTGCAATGACAACTTTTATTTTGTATAGTGTACAGCTTGTTTCCATTGAGCTTGGCTGCTAGTGCCTGACCAAGTGTGCAAGATAGTATGCTTCTCAGAAAATTAGAATATCATCAAAAAGTTAATTTATTTCAGTTCTTCAATACAAAAAGTGAAACTCATATATTATATAGAGTCATTACAGAGTGATCTATTTCAAGTGTTTATTTCTGTTAATGTTGATGATTATGGCTGACAGCCAATGACAACCCAAAAGTCATTGTCTCGGTAAATTAGAATAATTAACAAAAAACACCTGCAAAGGCTTCCTAAGTGTTTAAAAAGGTCCCTTAGTCTGTTTCAATAGGCTCCACAATCATGGGGAAGACTGCTAACTTGACAGATGTCCATTGTTTGTTTTTTTTCTAATGTATATATGATTCTTTTCATTGCAATTTATGTTCACTGTCACATACATAAGCTAATGTGCTAGTTAATGAATGTGCATTACCCATATACACCACCTTGTAGAATAAATGAAGCGCCCTCTAGTGGTATTTACTTTCTATGATAAACATTTGCCGATTGCGCTTCCGTTTCGTTTTACATTTAGCAGGAAAATGCTAATTAACACAACCATTATGCTTTTTCACAATATCATTATTCATCTCTATGACAAACATGGTTCTGTTTAGCAATTCCAGATGGCTTTGCAATTGATCCTGAGCCTTCAAAGGAACCAATAGAGGGTCAGAACCTCAGTTTGAGTTGCCTTTCGGATAAGTACACTTATGAAAACATGCAGTGGTACCGACTGAACTTTCATACATTAAATGGCGCTGAGGGAAACCCGCTCGTGCTGGAATGTAAAAATGTCCACCAGTATGCCGACCTCATGGAAGGAAAACTGCAGCACCAAGAAGGATCGAGTAATGCAACTCTGATACTGAATATCCCCAAACTATCAATAAAGGATGAGGGGGCTTATGTCTGTGAAGTCCAAAACCAAAAAACTCGGGAGAAGCATTGTCAGAAGAAATACATATCAGTGCTTGGTGAGTAGAAAATTGGCATTAAAGTATCTGCTACACTTTCCAGAAAAAAAAGTGTTAAAAAAAATCCAGTTCACCAAGGAAATCTACACCAATTATCCACCAATTATATCATCAATATTGTCAAGGAAATCTACACAACATACTACGATAAGGGCTGTAAGGCCAATTGTGTTTTCAGCATAGGCAACTGATATTTATCCCAATTTTGTCAATCTTTGGCCATCGGCAATCGAAAAATATTTGTTTCCGCCACCCGTTTTACATCCATTTTTGTCCTGTCTGTATCAGACACTTTTGTGCAGACGGCATCTCTGAACAGCTCTAGTGCTCTGGGCATGTCCAATGCTAAAAAAAAACTGTCGGATGATATAAGATCTGATTCCCATAGACTTCAATATTAAAAAAAATGGATCCAGTTGCTATTTATTTGTTTTATTGTGGCTGGACAAAAAGTGACACAGACTATGGAGGTGATTCCTTAAAGTGTTTTTGCCAGAAAACTGTCATGAAACAGTTTGAAAGTTTCAAAATTTTTACACCAGTTTGAAACATCTCTGCCAAAATATGTGGGGTTTCAGGAAGAGCTGGGGCAGGACGGGGTGTGTCGACGTCCACCCATCAAATTCAGTGCTGGCACTTTTCACACCAGAAATGCTACACCTCTCCATGACTGGAGTGCCATCTCTGGAGAGGTGAGTGGAGGAGCACAGATACACCAGATACAATGAGTGGTGTACGCCTCTTAATGAATTTGGGGCATCATCATCAATCCCTTCATTAAAACTGGTGTGCACAGTGTGAGTCTTAATGAATCGACCCCAGTATTTTTTTTTTTTTTCAGTTAAAAAATAGATACAAAGCTGAAAAAAAGGCCAACGGAAAACATTTTATGGGAATATGGGTCAATAGTTTTCTATCCTTATAAATATGTTTCTGTACCCCCTTTCTCTGGATATCAGAACAGATGATTGGGTTAGGTGGAACTAATACTCTTATATTACTACTATATTATCCCAATTTTTGGTTTTAGGTCTAGTTATGGATCTACAAACAATGGGCTATAGGTTTAGTTACAAGACAAAATGCCATATTATATGTTTAAAAGTCTTTCCATAACCTGTTACTTCTCCTTTGTAGCACAGGAAGCTCCGTACTTTCGTTCTAACCTGACTGATAAGATGGTGAATGTCAGTGACTCGATGGTGATGTACTGTGACGCTGATGGCGCTCCCAGCCCCCAAATCCTCTGGTATAAAAATAACAAGTTAGTGGAAGAAGTATCAGGTATAACATAAGGAAAATGTATTGCTATATCATTATGATAGTTGCAGTTAAAGGGGTTTTCCCACGAACAGAAGTTGATTTTAATCAGTAGATCTTGGAAAAATAATAATTTCCACAATTGTGATGTTTAAATAAAATGTTCCTGTGCTGAGATAATCTTATAAATGTGCCCCTGCTTTGTGCTATGTAATGGCTGTGTCTGACCATGCAGGGACATGGTCTGATCATACCACAGCTGCTGGGCAGGGGAGGAAGCAAAAGGGAGTATACAGACAGGAAGGGCCGCCATCAGGGCATTACTAGTCTATGGGGCCCGGTGAGCAGAAGCAAAGAGGGGGGGCCCAGACTGGATAAGACACGCTGTGAAGTCTGGGCTGAGGCAGCACAGCAGAGCCAATGTATATACGGCCTGGCAGACTGGGTGGCACGCTGAGGCCCGGGCTAATTACTTTGCTTTATTAAGCCCCGGGGCTCCAGTCACTCTCAGCCATGGCTACTTACATTGTATGGCCTCAGTACAGTGCTGCTCACTATTATTGGCACCCCTTCATTTTTTTTCATAGACTGTATAATATTTCATAAATAAATGGAAATGTATAAAAGTTATATTCTCAGGATTTTTTAATTAGTGGTCCAAAGTAATACAACAATAAAGCAATGTTTTTCAACTTACATGTTGCGATTAAAGACACACCTAATTAATTCTTGGTTGCACACCCTTTGGCATTGACGACAGCCTCCAAATGTTTCTTGTAGCTATCTATAAGCTTCTAGCACTTATCAATTGGTATTTTCTCCTACTCTCTTCCTTTGCATTTTGTTCAAGCTCTTGAAGGTTTGCAGGGTTCTTTTTCCCAATGGCAGATTTCAGCTCATCCCAAATATTTTCAATGGGATTGAGGTCAGGACTCATTGTTGGCCATTTTAAAACAGCCCATTTCTACTTTTCAACCATTCCTGCATACTTTTGATTATATGTGCTTTGTGTCATTGTCTTGCTGGATGACTCATGATCTTTGACTCAAATCAAGTTTTATTACACTGGGTAGGACATTTCGCTCTAAAATCTCTTGATAATTCTCTGATTTCATGGTTCCTGTGATACGGTCAAGGCCTCCAGTACCAGACACAGCAAAGCGACCCCACAGCATTATGGATCCTCCACCATGCTTAACTGTTGGTAGGGTGTTCTTTTCCTTATAAGCTTCATTGTAAACAAACTGTTGCTTTGCATTTCCAAAAAGCTCTATTTTTGTTTCATCTGTCCATTGAACATTTTCCCAGAAGGATTGTGGTTAGTCAAGGTACTCTTTGACAAAGATCAGTTGTTCCTTTTTATGTCTTTCTTCAGCAATGGTTTCTTCCTTGGCTTTCACCCATAAAGCTCTGCTTGGTTTAGTGTGTGGCGTATGTCAGTTGTTGAAACCGTGACCCAAGACTGTTCCAGGTTGGCCTTCTGGTCTATGGATGTTTGACATGGTGTTTTTTCCACCATTCAAAGACATCTCTTGTCAATTGTCCCCTCTCCCCTATGTCCAAGAAGGTTCTTGACAGTTCCATGCTTGGCAAACTTCTTAATAACATTGCGCACTGTTGAAACTGGGATACCAAGGTCTTTGGAGACGGCCTTATGTCCTTTGGAAGTTGTTTGTTTGCTAATAATAGCAGTTCTGATGTCCTAAGACAGTTCCTTTGTCTTCACCATTGTGGCAAAAGAACAGGGCCTACCATGTGGCTTTTTAAAACACTGAAGTCTTCATACATTGGTTAATTCATGTCACATGGGCATCGCCGATTAATCATAGGTGACTCTCATTTGTGATTTATAACAGGCAAGTAAAAATGTGTTTCCATACTAATTTAATGTAAAGGGTGCCCCAATACCAGTGTCACAGCAAGCCTTAGATTTTTCTATTTTTCACTCCCATTGTTTTTAATGATTATCATTTGCTCTTTTGTATTTAACACGAGTGCTCTATACAAAAAAAACTGTTTCTTTTGATTATTTTTTTTCAGGAAATATTCCACATTATATGCTTACACTTCATGGGTGCCAATAACAATGAGCAGGATTATATGTGATATGGCGTTCGATGGGAATGTCAGTGTGATTCTTTTTTAGAGGACCTGTCACTCAGTCAAAAGTGGCCAGTTTTTGCTCTTGTTTTATTCCTGCTGCTTACAGAAGTTTCCTTTCTTTTTTTTGGGGGGGGATGGGGTTGTAAATATTCCTTACGGTTCAAGAAATATGGGCCTTTTAATTTGGTGCTAATTTTCATGGTTATTACTGAGAGGGTGTGTCTCACCGCATTCGCTGGGGGCGTGTCTTCAAGCTATAGGTGAGTACCGCCCAATTGGTAAAGATCATAAAGATTAGCACTAAGTAAAAAGGCCCATATCTCTGGAACAGTACAGCGGATTTACAAAAAACAAAACACTGAATGCTCAGTTGAGCAGCGCACGTCATTTAAGAGGAAAAAAAACTGGACACCCTTTTCATGGTAACAGGTCCTTTAACCTTGGTTATCCCTAGCGGTAAAAATGCATTCTCTACATTATTTATTATTAAATGTCAATGAAAAAATTTTTGTTTGCCACATCTAATTTGCTTTTAAATTGTCCCTTATGAGTAATTCACCCCATTTTAATGTGTTTATAATACTTCAGCCTAATTTGTGCTACACATCATCTCACACAGGGATAGTATTGGGAAACCAGAACCACACTCTGAGCATTCAGCGAGTCCGAGAAGAAGACGCTGGTGTATACTTCTGCTCTGCCTGTAACGAGAAGGGATGCGCAAATACTTCCACCATTGTCTCTGTTGAAGGTGCTTCTAAAAGTCCAGTATTTTATTTAATTCTATTAAAGGGAATCCCTCAGTAAGATCCTAAGTCATCTATATGGGCACATAGGTCATAGGAAGCTGTATAAAATGGTACCTTGATATCTGCCATCCAATGTTTTATTCCAGAGAAATTCACATTTTTTTTTAATTTGTAAATGAGCTGTTAAGATCTATAGGTGGGATATAGATCTCCCTGAGAATCTGCCTACAGAGCTTATTGTAAATGAAGGGGGCGGGATCAGTGTGAGACATGTAGCTCAAGAGTGCAGACTGTCAGTCATTACATGTCTCACACTAGTAATGCATTAACCATTTGTCTACAGTATGAGACAACCTGAAAGAAAATCTGTCTCCGATTGGTGACTTACTGGGCTGCTTGCTGTAGTTTTGGTAAAATCACAGTTTTATTAGCAGTAACATCACTAGAGAACTAGTAAACCTACTGCCATGTAGTACTTCATATTCATGAGCTCTATATAATCCAATCCCTATCACTGATTGGCAGCTTTCTGCCTATGCACAGTGTATACAGAAAGCTGCCAATCAGTGGTGTGGGCGGGGTTATACAGAGCTCAGCATTCAGAGAACTGCTAGATCATAACTGTGATGTTATCAAAACTGCATAAGGCAACGCAGTAAGTGATAGGTCGCTGGAATCTGCCCCTATATCAAGCTGCTCTCAGATGGGGTAGCAAAAACCTGGTAATAGATTCCCTGTATCTGGTTGACCTGAAAAACCACTCTGAGAAAAATGTATACTCTGTTCATTACTTAGCGTAGGGCCTGAGTGGGTCATGACTGATACAAGGTCATGCATCAAACCTGGCAGTGAACCTGACATAAGTACTGTACGAGACTGTGAAAAACAAGCAACATATTTTATTATAATCTCGAAAATGTTTGGTTCTTTTATGTTAGACAATTAGCTGAGTAATTCAATCTTAAACCCATCAGCATTATCTCCTTTGTTCTTTGCTGCAGGAACTGATGACAAAACTAATGTTGAGATAGTGATTCTCATTGGCACTGGAGTGATTGCGGTCTTCTTCTGGATCCTGCTCATCCTCATCTTTTGTAACATCAAAAGGGTAAGTAGTTATTATGCCATATCCAGAAAATGTGTTGTAATATTATATTGTCTTGCAGCAGTATTGACACCCTTGTTAATGATACAAAACTTGACTCAAGACATAAAAGGGTACTTTAATGCATAAACGTTTCAGAAGTTGACACTACAGGACTTCCTTTGGTAAAGGTGTTCCTTCTCCATTTTTATGGAATCCAATATTTTTAACAAGGAAACAAACCTGCAAAAAAACAGATTCCTCAAGGAAGATTTGGCCTTTAAGCCAGAATCTACAACCTGTGCAAAGCCACAAAACCCAGTGCAGTCTTGACCTGCCAGGAGATCTGCAGCATCTAGAAAGCCATAGGTTGGATATCACTGATTTGAGTGGATATTGAGGAATAAGAGTTGTTCCTTACAAAAGATAAGGAAAGATAAGGATGTTTCTGGATACAATCCTATGCAAGAATATACATAATTTAATCTAAAATTCTGTTTTTCTACCTTCAGCCCAGCCACAGTGAGATAAAGACTGGATACCTTTCCATTATCATGGATCCTGGTGAGGTGCCCTTGGAAGAACAGTGTGAATATCTTCCTTATGACTCAAGCAAGTGGGAGTTTCCCCGAGACAGATTGAGACTTGGTATGAAAGATATACTTTCCCCAATAATGGACTACTATAGCCTTCTCACAAAGGTTCACACATCTGTTATTCACTATCATGAACCAGGTTGTCTGAACCGGCCTCAGATCTCCTGACCTTAAGTCTTCAATTTCATAGCCATAACCAAAGAAATGAGCCGGAACATAAGTTGTTATACATGTGACTTATAGGAGCATGTTCACACTGTAGCTGTTCATAAGGCAAAACCTAAGATAGAAACAAAATGAGCATAATAAATACATAGTAATAGTACATATGAACAATATAGGGTACTGTTTTTGCTCTAAAGAGTGTAAAAGCCATCCCACCACGAGAAGGTGTACCCCAACCGGGATGGTCCTAACCTCTAGTATTAAAACCTTACCTTGTGTCACACAACCTCATTGTAGATGGGAGCTGAACAGGACCAAGGCCCGACTGTTCAGGTAACTGGCCATGGGAAATTCACAAGAATACATGACACTGTTGAGTTTGGGTTAGAAAACCTGTGGACGGTCTGGATATCGTATTCCGTACTCTGACAGTGACTGACAATGTCGGACAATGTCGGACTTGTAAAACCAACCTCAACGTATGATCCAGTCTGGATTCTCCTATCTGGACATAGGTGACTAATTGGGATCATTGGTCTTATAGACAAACATAAAATTTAAAAATGGCTACTTATCTTAACAACCTCACAATGTATATGTGGACTAATACCCAGCCTGTATGTACCTCAGTAGAAAATTAAATCTTGTTCATAGTTTTTATTGCAATGTGTTTTACATATTCAGATTTACATATCTTTGTGATAATGGTTATAAACAGGTAAAGTCCTTGGACATGGCGCCTTTGGCAAAGTGGTAGAGGCTTCAGCTTTTGGGATCAGTAAGAGCAGTAGCTGTGAGACGGTGGCAGTAAAGATGTTAAAAGGTGTGGGACTTAACACATATTTTTATCATATAGTTTCCATGTCATATAAATTTAGTATATTTATTAAGTTGACTTTATATGTTTTAGAGGGCGCCACTGCCAGTGAACACAAAGCTTTGATGTCAGAGTTGAAGATTCTCATTCACATTGGCAACCACCTCAATGTAGTGAACTTACTTGGCGCCTGTACCAAATCCAACGGTGAGTACATGTTTCTCAATCACACAACCTCATATGACAGATCCCAGTCTTGGTGCAACGTCATCGTTGCGGCTTGACGTCAATGTGACTTCGCACCAGGCTGGCTAATCAAAAGAAGAGCCTTGGATGCCGTCAAGTAGGAGGCGGTTCTCAGGGCTCCAGTACAGTGGTAATCGATTACTGACGCACCCGAGGGACTGGATCATGCTAATTGATTCGCCCCAACTGCTACCCTAAAATAAGCTTCTAACATTTAGATTGAATGTATGCGCCTGAGGTAATGATCGTCAAGGCTTGATTGTTAGGGAGACGTAATAGCTCAATGACAAACTATTAAGAAGCAGCGGCCTATATGATATCTGTTATCTATGGCCAATCCTGGGTTTTTGGTACTCCACATCCTTTTCTGTGTTTGAAGTAGATGTGTTTTTTATACAAACCCCATAGAAAAGAATGATAATGCTGCCCTCATGCCCAAAAACAATTTAAAACTGATTTTAGCGCACATACCAGTCTAATATGTCTTGGAACAACCCTGATTCTCATGCTCTGTAACTTGTAGTTCATTCTTTTTCCGTGGGCTGTTTCTCCTTTGCCTCATTTCCCAACATGCATTGCAGTTTCCATTTGTCCAATGACTTGTCTACCCTGAAATAAAAGTCCGCCTTTCAGTGAAGTATGTTACGCCTGCAGTTTGACAGACAGGAGAGCAAGAGCAGAAAGACGAAAACCTAGTGTCCAAACAATGTTTTTTTTGTGAATAAGACAACATAATTTTGAAATAACTTGATTTCCTTGTTGTCTCTTTAGCATGGATAATGATCTATGATCAAATTGTCAATAAGTACAGAGACCAATTAAAAATAATATGACTCTTCACTCATAAATAAGGTGTCAAAATGGTCATGTTCGCCTAACAAGGTTCCAATATCCAAAAATATTTGACTGTCCTTATGAGGCCAAGTCCCCCTATATACTCTTGTTTCAGACTGAAGACATGAAATTTCCATGAAGTGCATTCATTCGGTTCTCTCATTACAACCACTTTGAATTTAGAGAGTGGTTTGCTGACTTTTGGCTGAAATATTTGGCGACTATCAGATTAAACCAATCGTATCACATTGTGCATGTTTGTCGGTAGATCTGGAGACTCTGATTACCGATTCTAAATGACGGGTGTCCCACATGTTATCCAAGTAGATAATAAAGCCACACATAAACATAATTTCCTGAATCGCTTGGGGCTGTCAACCAGGGGTCCCAACTTCTTTAGACCAACTCCATAATAAAATATAACAGGTAAAGAAAAGCAACATTAATTTCTGAAGACACAAAAGATAAGTAAGTGGTGGTTATTTGCCCTTACAGAGTTTCCTTGAACACAACAAGCCATTTTTTGCAGGGTTTGTTATAAGACCCTGACCAAGGAACTACGTGCCCGAGACAATTCTTAGCTTTGCATGAACGATACATACATAAATGGGTTTAACCCCTTAAAATATAGGCCTCCCCCATCCACCATGGCAACACATAGTTATATCGTGTTGGCATCAAGAGTCTATATTTCAAGTTCCCAGCAGCAATGGAAATCCATTGGCCCTTCGGCACTGCTTCGCAATGCACTGTTGGAGGAAGCCGTCTCCCTATGTCAGGCTCCTTAAATGTCACAGTCCCTATTGACTGCAGCACTTAAACAGTTATCTGGGGATGGTCAGTGGTTTCTTCTGACCCTGGCTGTTTCAAGTTGCAGATGTAATATCAGTTGATGTGCCCAAGTCATTAGTCTGGAATAACTGTACATCAAAGAGGTATAAATGGGATTCACAGGATTAGATAAACAGCATCACACCCCTTGATAGGTTGAATGCGGTATTATAGCTCAGTGCTATATATTTCAATAGAACTGAGCTACAATACAAGACAAGAGTGGTGCTGTTTTTCAAAAAAAAAGACATATTTTTTCTAGTCACCCCTACAAGACAATGTATTCCATGACATAAACTTAATAGAGATGAGAGAATTGCTTTGAGCAGCCCCAGTCCACGGTTAAGGTCAATCTCTCTGGCCATGGACAGGAGCTGTGCAAATTTCTTGAGCTTCCAGGTTCCCCTCCTTTTGATTCACCAGCCTGGTTGTGATGTCAACCGTGCACAGGTGACGTCTCACCAGCCATGCTAATCATAACCTAAGCCTGGGATCCTAGGGCTAAGGAAATTCACACAGGTCCTGCCCATTACAAGAGAGCATTTACCTGGACCGTGGACTGGGGTTGCACAAAGCGATCCACTCATCTCTCATGTTCAAGACTTAGTGTGCTAAGTAGTTGAGCAAGTCCCCTTCTTTACGGAAATTATAACTCACAATAGGTCATTCAGCCATTTGTTCTTTAAGAATTAGGAAAATTGGAGGAAAAATAAGCCACGGGTCAATTTATCCTAATATTGGTGGAAAAGAATAGGCGGTGGTGGCATTACGGCAAGTCAACACCAGGATGATTTTTGCTACCAATGCCTTTCTCGCTTGTCCTGGGTAACTTCTATGTACTTGTATGGAAATCAACTTCATTCTTACTTAATGTCCTCCATATTTCTCAGCCATTATAATATATAATCGTGGTAAGGACCCATTTATGAATTATTTACTACATTTCCTTAGTTCGCGCCCTGCCTCTGCTTTAAAATTACAGCTTGACCTGAGCTTAGAATGTAACACCCACAGCCTTAATATGACAGACGGCCTTGTTTCTGTGCCAACACCCATTTGCCTTCAGATTTATAATGTGTTCACAGAAGCTGCATTCTGGGGATTCCTAAGATAACGCAGATAAGTGTAGGGCTGAGGATCATCAGACACACAGCAAAGTAAGACAAGGAATTGAAATATTACTTGTTTTATTGCCAAGCTATCAATGCTGTAGTAAATTCAATTGTGGTAAAGGACGCAGGTGTACCTTTACTATACTTTGCACGGGAATGAGGGTAGATATTTTGCCCTAGTTAGCGGAATGATGTAAACAGCCATATTTCTTTGAACTAATGGCCTTAATCTCCATATTTTACATGTTGGCATAACATATATTACTAGGACTAGGGGCAGAGCATTTATTTGTGCCACCTGATTATAAAACTTTCTAAATCCCTTCCTCCCATACAGTATTGACCCCCTTGTCTCTCAAATATATGTATTATATTTTGAGGAAAATACTGATGTTATTACAGTTTATCCATTGACCCTTCAGTTTTTTCTGCCTTTTGCTGAAATAAGACAAAAAACATAAAAATAAAAAAGTTATACACTATTATATTTCTTTAATTTGTAAGTTTTTATTACATTTTTTTTGTTGTTAGCAATTTTATTACCCTAGCCTTAACCCTATATCTAATTCTATCCCTAAACCGAGCACAAAGACTAACTCTGGCCTTAACCCTATTCTGACCCTATACCATGAATGTGCCGCATTCTGCTGGGATCTGTGGTACATCTGAGATTAGAAGATCACGCTGAGCACAGGTCCTCTTTAATCTTCATGGCCATTCATGAGCTAACTGCTTTTTTGTGGAATGGAAAGGGTTTAGAGTTCCTCCTGATCTATTGGTTGTGCTCCTTATTGGAACCACACCCTTCCATTATATAAATTTGTGTCTGGCTTCCCTCCATGAGAGCAATAGAATCTTCATTCTGTTCTTGGCTGCATTGGAGAAGGTGTTCTGGAGAGTCGCTCTGGTTCTTTTGAGATTGTTGTATGCGGTTTTTAGCATTCCTTGGTGTTGCTTTTCTGCCTTGTTACTGTGCTCCCATCTTCCTTTTATATATTATCCTGTGAGCCTGTCGTTTCATTGTTCCTTGGATTTCCCATCTGTCCAGCCGGTGTTACTTCTTTTACTCCTGCCCCTTTCCTCCCTAGGGGGAGGGCAGGCTCTGCGTAGGATTTCATAGCAGCACAGAGAGGTACGAGAACTGGGCATCTCCACCTTCAGGAGTAACCCCGGGGTTAGGATTAGACACCCTAGCCCTAAGCGTAACCCTAAAAGTGTAAAAGAAGCACTTAGTAAAGAATGAAGACCCTTACTTAGCAAATTTTTCTAACACAGAGGTCTAAAAAGGTTTTAATACAATCGCATCAGTGCTATAAATAATACATTAGATGTGGGCCCTGTTACAAGTTTTGCATTAAGGCTCAGAAGTTTCAAGTTAAGGCCCCCATACACATTAGACTAATATCGGATGAATAACCCAATATTGACGGGTTCAGCCAGTGGTCTAATGCGTATGGGTGCAGCGAACAACTGAAGGTCAGGAGAGATCTCGATCCCGCAAATCCGGTTTTAGACTGACGATCACATTGTTCTCCCTGAGACAAGCCGCCAGCCAAAGTGTCAGTCGGCAGCTCTCTCACAGAGGACACAGGAGCGCTCCTGTGTATGGGAGTGTCATCTGAGAAAGCTGCTGGTCAAACGATCATCAAAAGCATTTTTGAGCCAACAGTCATCTAATTTGTACGGCCAGACTTAAGCTTCTGGGCAATAATATCCAAAATCTAATCAGTAAATTCATGAATCATGACCACTTCTCCAAGTGCCATGTATACTGGCAAAGACGTGAACGGATCTCAGATAAACTATATTAACATTGATGTTGGCCTAGGAATGCACCTAAACTGTATGGGACTGCCAACTTGTGGCTGTGGTTTATTAAACCACGTTCATTTACAGCTTGGGATATTGCCAAATGGCAACTATGTAAAACTATAAAAATGCTTTATCTTCCTGTACTCTTCCTTCATTAGGAAGGGGATTAGAGGTTCTCCACAGCTAACAGGTTGGGAATCACTGGTCTAAGTCCTAATGCACAACTTTGGATCCAAAAATGAGATGTAGTCATGATACCATAGTGTGGTATTACTAAGCAATGTTTCTAAAAAATAACACTTACAGAATATGGCATCAGATGGAGTATGCTACCTCTGTATTTAGCCTTATGAAATAAGAAGTATAGAAAGGTACAGTAGGGCCCATAGCCTTTACCAGAGATTGTACTCAGCAACAGTACTGTAATACAGTACTTATGGCACTTCATGTTCATAAAAACATTAATAGTTTGCTAAGTAATTGGACTATTCTAGTATTTGATACCCATCATTAATTAATGCTATCACTGGAAAAGGACATCATGGTCATAAGAATAGAAGGAACAAGGCGAAGAGGAAGACCAGAAATCCGATGGCTTGATACAATCAAGGAAATGGCGGAGAAGACCCTGGTGGACCTATCTTGGCTGGCACAAGATTGATCTTCCTACAAGCGTTCTTCCATGAAGTCGCCATGGCTCGAGATCGAGCTGAAGGCTGTTAATAATAATATCTTATATAGTGTCTGGTATACTACAGCCTACTACTAAGGACTTATTGCACCAGGGTTGGGCATACCATTGGTGCAACCTGTGCATCCGTACAGGGTCCCAAGAGTTAAATGGGTCCAGTACCACCTCCAAAGCAGGTGGGATTGTGCATTATGATGAGCTATTGAGTGCAAAGAGCTATATATTGTTCTTTTACAGGGGCCTTCTTCTGTCTGTGTCTGCTCCTGTATTGCACTAGCATGTTATATTTTTATACCCTACTTTTTACCATTTTACTAATTGAAGTTAAAAAAGATTTTCATAAAGTTTTGTCTTCGTCTTATACATTATATCATTGGCTTATAAAATGGGAGTCAGTGGAGGTCATAGACAGAAGAGGGCTCCTGTGCAAGAAAGGAATATGGGCCAAAAATGTGTAGGTTGTCGCTACCTTTGAGATGGATGAAAGCTCCATTACGGTACCTCTTGGTCACCTGTGCTGCAGCATGGTTGCTCCAATAGTATGTCTGCCCCTGATTGAAATCTGTGGGACTCTAGAAAAGGCATAGTTTGAAATTTAGGAGCTCCAATGTAAAATAAGTAACAGGGCCCACCCCCACTTACCATGTAACATTTATAATACTGACGTTTTTTATGAGCCAGTCATCGATGTCAAGGTTTGACTGCTTCCTCTACAGACCTTATAGCTACGGCCCTGAATTCTAGAGAAGAGTCATTGACAGATGTAAATGAAATGAATAACATTTCAAAAAACAATTGGAGAAAAATATAATATTAGTAGACAAATTGGCCTTAAAATTTATTTTTACAAACTTTTCATTGCACATTTAAAATATTTTTTCATTAAGATCCCAAAAGAACCAATTATTTGGTGTAAGCTGTGAGTCACCAGCAGGCTACTGTGAGACAGAAAATGACCATCCTGCCTCCGAAAACCTCTTTAGAGGGAATAGCTCACATTGCTGATGTGATGAGTGCGGCATTGCGCTCATATTTAGTGCGTTAGTCATCACTGACTATTGAGATGGAGCATGTCGGCTGCAAACTTAAGCAGATAAAGAGAGGCAGCTGCGTATGATAATTCACCCTTAACTTAATCATTGTTCTCAGCATCTCAAGAAGAATGAAAATGTTCCACGGGGGACGTCTGTAGTATTTGTCTTGGATATAATACTGTAGAACTGATTGGGTTACGGCTGCGGACAGACGGCATAACGGATAGTTTTATATTACTGGAGTCATGAAAAGTTAAATTTGAGAGTTGTCAGAGGATGGAGTTCAGCTTTCTGCTACCTTCCATGCACACGTTAAGAGATTGGTTGCAGAAAGGCCAGAAGCTGTTCTGAACCAATGACTCTTAAGATTTAGGAAAGTATTTGACTATTTTGGCTCCTTACCATAAATATGAAAGGCTGCACACAAAAATAACTACATTTTTTTAAGAGAGGAGGCAAATACATTTTTATCAACCCTTTTATGAAAAGTGCACACAACATTCTCTCTGTAACCCGCCTGAAAAGGCCCTAAATAAACGCTGAAAAGAATAAACATAGGCACTGCAGTGCAAAAAACGGCACGCTGCATGCACATACCCTAAGAATGAATGTGTAATCAGAAACTGACCTGCTGTTAAAATGTGGTTTTAATGATAAATATAGATTTTTTATTTTTACAATATTTTTTTTCATTTTTCCTATCACTATTTATGAAAAAAATATCATATCACTATCTATTGCATTTTACATTGTTCACTAAGCCTTATACTAAACTCCTACATCCTGCTCTATACATGGACCCTATTTGTTTTTTATAGAAGTATAAAATCGGCATGCTAGAATCTGAGCAGAGGTCATGATGCAGTGAGGGGGAGGAGGTGAGCTGTGACATCGCCTATTGTGAAAGGTGGATCCTGTGTTGTTATTATTGTCACGATTCCTCAGCTCAGTGAGTGACAATTTTGCTGCCCTATGGAATCTTGGTCATGCTCAGCTGTCGGTAATTTAATTGACAGCTTGGCTATCCAATCTGTGACTGAAAAGTACTGGACTTTCGACAGCTGTTCGCTGTTCTGGTGATTGCCCAGCTCCTTAACTAAGCTGTCTGCCTCTGATCCCTGCCAGGCATAGTTTGTGCTTCCTGATGAGTGTTTGCCTAATTCTGTTGTGCTGAGTTCTGATCTTCTGCTGCCTGACCCTTTGGACCGTTGTTGTGAACGTGTTGGAGACGACTTCGGAGCTGAAGCTTCCTC
>VIAB01002936.1:39264-50177 GCA_009801035.1 Oophaga pumilio | reverse complement strand
AATCAGTCTGAAAATGGCGCTGGCCGTGCCTGCGCAGTAGCAGCTATCGTATCAGCTTATCTTCTAATAAAGAGGAGTTGTCCTCTTCAAAAATATTTTTTATTCTGATCTGATGAAGTCAAGAAAGGTTTTGTATGAAGATGACAGATCTGGTAAAAAGCAATATTTAGTTAAGTCCTAATATCATCAGGAGATCTAAAGTAAAATTTGATATTCCTTCCAGGAGGCTTTGCTTCCATGCTAATATGCTATAATTTCTTACAGGCACGTCTGCCTCTGAAGTGGATGGCGCCAGAGAGTATTTTCGATAAGGTTTACACTACTCAGAGTGATGTCTGGTCCTTTGGGGTGCTGCTATGGGAAATCTTCTCACTTGGTAAGTCAATTGATGGGGACTGTTTCATTTCAGATGTTGATTTTTGAACTCTTTCCTGAAATATTCTATCCATTTTATAGTTCACTCAACATCGAAATTGTAACACCAAGAAGCAAAAGTTGTGGAATTATGGAAATCCCATGATCTATCAATATGTTAATGATAGTCAATGATGAAAACCTGGAAACTAAATTTTCAAAACATATCTATTCAGTATCGAGTATGAGCCCCACATGGAGAAATTCCCCACACTTACATGCTTTGGATGTTACGTCTGAAAAATGTTCTTCCACGCTAAATGCAATTGTCACGCTGTGACTGCATGTAAATAGAGAAAGGGGCCCTGTACTATTCCTAGGGCTGGGACCCTAACTATCCCTGCTCCCAAAGGTACCTCTGAAGGTGAGGAGGTTTGGGCCACCAGCCTTACTATTCTCTTGGTATACCCTAAGCCAGTGGTCCTCAACCTTTCTGATCTTGAGAGCCATATACAGTTCAGAGAGAAGGTCGCGAGCCACATACAGCTTCAAGAGTTGGTTGCGAACCACATCCAGCTCCTGCCCTCCTCGCAACCAAAGCTCTCATTATGGGAATAATGAATATAACCAAAGCTTTTCAACAGAAATCACCCAGAAGCAGTATAACAAGATCCAGAGGTTCCCAAAATACCCCTATTCAGCACCCTCCCATCAAGCACTCCCAGCATGATGTCACATCCAGCTTCAAGCACCTCCTTTGACCAGTAGTATCATCCTGTCTCCAGCGTACCATACCTACATTTTCTCTAAATCCCCAAGACCAGTATATGTGCATTCAGTTCTGCTCTTCTGTGCAGGGCTACTCACAAAAGTTCACCATTTTGAGATGTGCTCTTCATACCTGTTTGCTGGACCTGGAGCTAATGCACCAAGCTGGCAGACAGCCACAAGCCACAATTGATGGGACAGTGAGCCACATGTGGCTCCCGAGCTACAGGTTGGGGACCTCTGCCCTAAGCTATCACCTCCCCCTCCCCAGGAGCCCTGGGACAAAAATGCTAGTGTATAAACACATAAGACTAACAGGGATAACAAAAAGCAACACTCAAAATACTCACCAAAGGTAGAGAGGTATATAGGGAAGGGTAGGAATATTCAAACCAAATGGGAAAAGTACAATGAGGAGAACATACAGTCAAAAACAGCACGCAACAATCTCCAGTAGCAACAACGCTCTCCAACTCAGCACAGCGACTCCAAGGAGCTAGGAAGTAAAACTTTCACTGGCAAAGAAGAGGAGGTCTGGACAGATTTTATAGCAAGAGGAAATGACCAGGTCAGGAACAGCTGTGAGATGGACCTGCAAGTTTCTAATCAGCATAGAAAGGGTCATTAACCTCTTCAGCACCAAAGGAAACAAAATCCACTTAATATGAAACACAAACACACAGGCTAAATGGAAGATCTGCGATTCACCTTATATAATGATCTTCTGACCCCTGATCTCCCAGAAGGACGTGACCCACTCGTGACAGCACTTTTGCAAATCATCAAGATCCACTGCTGGCAGCTCAATGTTCAATTGCTAACCAATGATGTTCTAGATGTGTTCAATTGAAGATACATCCAGAGACACTGTAGGCCATTCTAGCATCTTTACACCAAACAGTCAGCTCACATTAGTACCAATGACATGCAGACTGACATTTTCATGTTAAAAATGGCTCCTGGAACATTTTGGAGAAATAGCCGTACCATTGGTTACACAACCAAATCAATGCAATGCTGAGCTGTTAATGTACCTTGAATGAAGGCTAGAGGAGTCTGGCTAGCATACACTTTGCAAACCCACACCATAATTTCAGGAGTAAGACCAGGAAGGCCTCTTCATAGAGTTGCCTATATGGTCTCCAGTTAGAGACCGGAGCACATCTGGGACATCATTTGTCATTACTTGCAAAGGGAGCTGCCAGCAGTAGATCTTGATGATTTGGCCAAAGTGCATTCAGTGTGGCAGAACACCCACCGTTGGTAAGCAGGTAACTCAGCCAGCTATTGATAACCTTTTTGATAACATGACGAGGCTTGTAATTGCAGGGATTACTGCGCATGGCGCTCATACTAGATTCTGAGTTAATCTATATATTTTGAGAATGTTTCCATTTTTTTTCATCATTGACAAATTATTATTAATATGTCTATCCATCCTATTATTTCCATAATTCCATGACTTTTCCTTCTCGGTGTTGCAATTTCAATGTTGAGGATTATATATAATTTTATACCTCTATCACTTGCCTTTCCATAGTGGAACGGCACGACAATATATTTAATAGTAAATAGTTAAGAGATGTGTAGGGTTGCAAAGCTGCAAAAATTGATTATTAAAATTATTGAAATATTGTGATTTGCAATGAAAGAATGAACCGCACTACAATTGGATCATCAAATATTCCAGAAATCCTATGTGCTCTTACTGATCTATTGTGAAGAAATAATCGAGAAATTGAGCCACCTCCCTCTTAACCTTAGTGACTATCTACTATTCCTGTCCCTTATCCTGTTACTCATACAGTACTGATAAATCTTTTCCTATCTTTCTGGGTAGTTAAGGAATGCTTGAAGAGTTTTTCCCATATCACCCATTCATGGCTAAGATGGGTGTTGGCGGAATTATACAGGGCTCAGCATTCTGAGCACTGCTAAGTCTGCAGCAGAGAAAACGTCAATGGAATCTGTCCCTACATCATGCTTCTGTCAGATTGTTTCAATATAATCAGTATTTTATCAGAAGGAGATTATCACTAGAGGACAAGCTGCCTCGTTCCTCCTGGTCCAACCTTCCCCACAGCTCTGTCACTACATAATGTGCACAGAAAGCTGTGGTATGGGCAGGTTATACAGGGCTCAACACCTGAGCTCTGCTAGATCTGCAGAAGATAAAATTATGATTCTATCATAACTGCTGTACCCAGTAAAGTAACACATTGCTGGAATCAGAATCTCTGTCCTTACATCATGCTGCTGTCAGATTATATAGTAACAACCTGCTGGCAGATTCCCAATAAAAAGAACGTGGCATGTTGAAAATTGTATCTGATCTGCGGGTGGGATGTTATAGAGCAGTGGGAGCTGATCAGATAAATATAGGTTTCAGTAAAACTTACATTTTATTCATAGAAAACGCTGGTGTTTGTATGCATGTGAGTCCAGTGGGCGGTCCGATTCAGTGACTGACAGTCTTCATTGTGTGACTGCACATGCACAGATAGCTGTCAATCACTGAGTAGGACTGCCCACTGGACTCAGGTACAAACACCAGGGATTTTAATGATTAAATACAAATTATAGTTAATCTTTTCCACCAGACCTCTACATCATTCTACTCAGCATTTCCTTCCCTACATCATGCTCTCCGCAGACAGAATGTGACAGGTTGCCTTTAATAAGAGATCTGTAAGTGCATAAACCTGTATGTAATGAGTTGCTTCTAATGGTTCATAGCAAGTAGCTACTAGGACGGTGTCAGGCCTTCTCCACCACCAGGGGTATCGCAGTTGCATGGCCTCTACTTACAGTAACTTTACAGTACTTACAGCACTGGCAGAAACCACTTAGTACTGAGTATTACAACAACAGAATATCAGAATTTTACAAAAGGTGATGTTCTATATTGTTACATTACAGGTGCCTCCCCATATCCCGGAGTCCAAATTAATGAAGAATTTTGTCAACGTCTAAAAGAAGGAACGCGCATGCGGGCTCCTGAGTATGCGACCATAGACATGTAAGAGAAATTGAACATTTCAACGCACATAACATAGCGGTCAAGCACATGGTTTAATAATAATCTTTATATAGCGCCAACATATTCCGCAGCGCTTTACAGTTTAAGATGATATGCCGCTAAAAGATCGGCCCGTTCTCATGACCACAATATTGAAGCCAAATCACATTTCCTAAGCTCTTAAAATCAGAATTGAACCGGGTCACCAATATTTTCCTTTTGATAACTATCAACTTTGGCAACTTTTAAGGCAACTGAAAGCTACATATCACTCCACCCAAGTATTCGTAGTGTTCCTGGCAGCCATTCATTGAACCCCCTCAGTGGACAGAAACCCGGTTATTACAAGCCACCATCGTGCCAAGTTCGCTGCTTGTAATGATCAGGCCTGGAGGAGACACTTTCTGATATTTATCCCTGGTAGACACTTTTTAGACTTTTAGACTTTTTTTTATAGTTTCCTTGGGGAAAAAACCTACTGACGTCTGTGATAACCATTTATTTCTGTAGAGAACAGGCAACAAGAGTCCTGATTTTAGCTGTTCCTTACTTATACATGCTGAGAGCAAATTAATATAAGCTCACATTTTACATTTATTTGGTTAAAAAAATATCAAATACTTTATTAATAGAATTCTGAGTTTTCCCTGTTCGGGACCTTCATGTATTAGTTCAAGCAGGCAATCACTACAAGGAGTATAACTCCAGAGGACGTGACAGATCCATTAATTAAACAGGCACACCATTTAACAATGTGTAATTCTTCATTTGGCCTGCGGGGTTGCTGCAGGATAACTGAACACTTACTGCTGAATTACCCTTAGCATTCCATATGTTTGCTGGACTTCTCTACAGCGCGACTGTCTGTAAACACAATAAAATGATTCAATTTGTTGATTTTTACGAAGTATTGAAGTATTTATGAAGTATTGCAAGTAGACAAATTGGGTCGTAAACCGCTTCCATTGAACTCATTGGGCTGTGCATGTAATTCAATGAAATGCTGGCTCCTTCAGAGCCAGAAATGCTCTTCATAGCCAAAGTATAGTTATGGATGGCAGAGTTTGTAGCTGTCCCTGGGCCCAAATTTTTCCTAAGCCTAATGTAAGGAGAAGATGACTCTGAATGATACATGATAGTTATGGGCCCTTTACAAATTTTGGATTGGGCCTAGAAACTTTCTACATTCTTAAGCCCTGATTCCGAAATAATGAGTTTTGTACACGGATACTTTTGTGACCTAAATTATGATGAATCTGTCAGGCGTTCTTCACCACTCCTTGTCTCGTCTGAGCTCTGAACACTTTTCAAAAAGTTGGGAAATTCCAAAAATCACAAAGTTTTTGGGCAACTTCAAGAAATTTCAAGCATTTTTAACCCCAGAATTCGGCAGTTCCATTTATCTGTGTACTAATAAAGGATTGTTTTTTATTATAGTTATCGGATCATGTTAAGCTGCTGGCATGGAGATCCGAAGGAACGACCAATATTCTCTGACCTGGTTGAAATTTTGGGGGACCTCCTACAAGAGAATGTACAGCAGGTATAAGGGTCGGGGTCTTGATGGTGCTTTGAAGGGTTGCTCTAATGTTCTCTCTTCTGGAGCACATTGCTCCCTGCCTCCCAGCTTCCTGCTCCCTGTCTCCCAGCTTCCTGCTCCCTGCCTCCCAGCTTCCTCCAGGGTTGGTGTTCTCCTGAAGATTGACAGTTCGGACCAGCGGCATTGTTGCACAGCTGCTGGTCTGAACTAAGCGCTCTCCCATGCTGCTAGAAAACATATCATTGCCTCTACAGCATGGAAGAAGAGCAGGGGGACTGAGGCTAGTTGGATCCAAGATAAGATCAGCTTCAGAGCACTTTAAGCAAGCTGTAAAGCACAGTGCCTGAACGTGGCACAAGCTCCCTGCTAGGTAATCATCCACTGAAACTGCAGGCAGGGTGGGTGGTAACCTAAACGTCAAACTTCACACTATAAAATTAAAAATCCCACCATCCTTGAGCACTGAGGGAGTATTAACAGGAGGTACACTGCAAAGTTGCTCATGTTTCCAAGCGTTTTGGAATTTTTCCTGTTCAAGAACTTGAGAAAACTGTTTTAAAAAATCTTAAAGGGAATCTTTCAGCAGGTTTTTGACAGCAGAATGATGTAGGGACTGAGAGCCTGATTCTAGTGATGCATAACTTACTAGGTTGTGTGTTGCTGTTTCAATAAAGTGAGGGTTTTATTAGCAGCAGATTATCACAACAGGACTAGCATCCTCATTCCTCCTAGTCCTGCTGCTCTATGTAATCCCGCCCCCAGTACTGATTAGCAACTATCTCACGGTAAGCTACCAATCAGTGGTGTGGGCGGAGTTATACAGAGCTCAGCATTCTGAGCTCTGAAAAATCTGCAGCAAAGAAAACAGTGATTCTATCAAAGTGACGGCAAGCAGCCTAGTGAGGAACACATCACTGGAATCAGGATCTCTGCCCCTACATAATGCTGTTGTAAGATTACATAGCAAAAGCCTGATGACAAATTCCCTTTAAGTATGAATGTAGTCTTCAGTTCATTCATTTAGGTCCAATCAGTTCACAAAGAAGTGCTATATATACATATATAATTCCCTAAAATGTTGTCAGCCTTTTTGTTAAACCTACATACCGAACAAATAAATGTGAAAGATTAGGGATCATCTTTATATCATTGTAAACTCATATCATGTACAGGAAGGAAAAGACTACATCCCTCTCAATGATTCCCAGAGCTCAGAGGAAATGGACCTGTCCCAGTCACCAATCTGTCCACAAAACAACTCGGACGAGGAGGAATGTGACATGAGACTGCACTGTCATAACCTGGCTGTGAGGTAAGACAATATAAAGCCACCGTGCAAAACAATTATAGAAAGCAAAAAAGTCACTTTACTGAGTGTAGATAATTAGAGATGGGCGGATACTTGGATGTTCGGGTTCGGCCGAACAGTTACAAAAAGTTCGGGTTCGGGTATCAGAACAATACCAGGACCCGAACCCGGAGCCCATTCACTAGAATGGGGGGCCCGAACATCCAGTGTTTGCCACGCTGCCATGTGCAGGACAGCACGGCAAACATCGCTTCTGATCGGCGGTGAAATCATCCCTGCCAGTCAGAGAGCCGCGGTTCCCACGCTGTCAAAAGACAGCGTGAGCGCTCAGCTGTGATCACAGGTATAAACTTTACCTCCGGTCACTGGTGTCAGCTGATGGGACAAATATCCCCATCATCCGACACCTGCTGCCGCTAATAACAGTGAGAGCAGGAGCGGCTGATGGGAGTATTCATCAGCCGCTTCTGCTCTGTAAATAAATAATTGAAAAAAAAAAACCTGCGTGGGTTCCCCTGTATTTTTGATAACCAGCCAGTCAAAACTCATGGCCGGGGGCTGTAACCCTCAGCTGTCAGCTGAGGATCAGTGGCAACCACTAACATTTTTGAGCTTGTTCACTGTTCCTTTGGTCATCCAGGTTATGAAGAGTATATATGAGTATATATATTAGTAACTTTCTTTTTTCTGGTCCACACAGGTATTACAACTGTGTTTCTTTTCCTGGCTGCTTCACTGGAGGCAACCAGATCCGTTGTCCATCAAGACTCAAAACATTTGAAGAATTTCCAATGACAAATGTGATGCATAAAGGTCACCCGGTGAGAGCAATCTGTCCTATGTATGTCTGTTGTGTAAAAAATAAGTTTAGTTGTAGAAAACCAATTATCTCCTCTCTGAGACATACCGTAGTTTAGAATTGTTGCAGCGTATTGCAATGAGATAATCCAAACTCTAAGATTTTTGCTTGTCCTAAAAGAACATATAGACAGGGACTGCATTTATGAGACAATCCTTTCAGTGCTCATAGAAAATGTTTAACCTGCATTACTGTGGCTTCTGCAGCTGTCACTTTTCTGCTTCTGCGTTTGAATCCTTGAACCTGTGCTTTGTTATTGGCTTATCTATCTGTTGAGCCACAGTATTTAAACCTTTTCTCTGGGTGTTTATTGTCTGGTTTTCTTGCTTTAGTCTTTTTAGGTTGATAGGTGATTTTGTTTATTCATTTGTCTGCCCAATCACCTTTCAGGTGCGACTATATATACTTTCCCCTGCTGGTGTTTTCTGCTGGTGATATTCTCATTTTGATGTCTGTTGTTTATGCCAGTCAGTGAAAGACCAGCTAGAGTTTATCTCTCTGCTGATATTACTTTTCACCCTGCACCTATCTTCTTTTTCTTGTTTAGGAAGTAGGTGGCATACTTTCTAGCAGTACATACCTTATCTTTTCATTTTGTATTTTGTGGTTTGTTTTAACTCATTGTGGGATCTCTTTTTATCTCAGTACTCCTTCCCTTTTGTAGTTAAATTTCACTGTGCGCTTCCCTCCGGTTCTTTAGGAGGAACGTGAAGTGCTTGACAGCCTTTTAGGCTGCATAGGTCAAAACTGCCATCTTTTAGTCTGTTTTTAGGGCTATGCCAGGCCACGTTGGTACTGCTAGGGACTGCGGGGTTAGGATCCCTAGTCTGTACAGGAACCGGCTGGGTCAGTTGCAGTTTTCGAGTGTTTTACCTATTTTCCCTTGTGAGCTGTTACACAATAATGACACTCACCACTCACCTTGTCAAGCTCTATTTAAAGTTGATGTCACCAGACTTAGCAATACAACCTGTATAGATTATTAAATAAATTTCTTATATCTGATGAGGCTGGTGTATTTACTTTGAAAATCTATGTCAAAATGTATATATGACAGCTCCTCTTTGTCCTTCCTCCCTTCTACTGCTGCTGAGATCTTGCACTGCTCTGTTCCAGTGGCAGCAGCCAATCTGGCTGGGGGCAGAGAATGAATACACCTGGACTGATAAGCTCTCTCACTCGTTAACCGGACTCATAAAATGCACAATGTATGAGGCTTTGATTGTTGTCTCCAAATTAATGGTCATTTTAATGGTTTTCTGCAGGACAATCAGACAGACAGTGGGATAGTACTGGCTTCAGAAGAACTGGAGAGGATAGAGAACAGACACAGGACAGATGGCGTGTACAGGTGAGGCATTATAATACTTATTGGCAATTTTTGTGCGATATATTTTACCTTTTAAGTCTTATTTTTGTTGCCTTTAGAGTTTAGAATTAGCAATATGTTAGTATAAAGTATCATTTTACTGGGAGCCAATAAAATAAAAAAAATGCTTCTTCTAACTATATTAGAGACTGTGATCTTCAGTGGGTTCTTCCCCCCAAAATACAACTGTGTAAACTGTGCAGAAAGCACCCAATTGATAAGAGAATTGTAGCACAAACATGTCACTGTATCCCTACTTCTCCAGGGAACACCAGAGGAACTGCACATTGCAACGTTTTAAGAAAAGGTGGATCAGTAGGATAGATGACCGGTCTTCTATGAAGGCATTGTCAATGATTAGTAAAAAACCATTGTCTTTTTTCTTCCAAAACCAGAGGCACCCCTTGTCCACAGATTGCTTGTAGCAATGTAACTTGTCCTTATTCACTTACATAAAGCTCAGTTGCAATACCAGACAAGACCTTTGAATGGGTGCAGCGCTGTTTTTGGAAGAAAGCAAAAAAGTTTTTGTAAACTTTAACAACCCCAACATGCTGATTAGTTTTGTAGGGTGCTTCCAGATATGTTTTGATATTTCTTCTAAATAATAGTGTCATGATCCAGTCTGGGTTTTGAGTCCTGTCTGCCCTGTTCCCGGGCTGATCATGTCAAGGGTTAACTTTGATTGGCCTCATTTCGGATTCAGGTTTACTATTTCTTCCTGCTGCGTCCTGCAGGCCATGTCAGTTATATTTTCTGTCTACGGCATGAGTATCTGACTCTGGTGGAACCCTGATTTGTTCTCCTGCTGTTTCTGATTTTGCCCGTGTCTGTTTTGTTCCCCACTCCCCGTTCTGTTCCGACTCAGTGTTTCCCTTTCATGTTTAGGACTCTTTGGTATTTGACCCAGCTTGGACCCTGACTTGCTGTTTGTCTCTTGTCTTTGGTATATCTGCTCCTGACCGGTACTGACCCATTTGGCTAGCATCTGACTCTGTGTTTTGTTTTTTCCTTGGTACTGCGCTATAGTCTAGGATTTGACCTGGCTTGTTTGACTTTTCTGCTGCCACCTGGTGGCAGCCTCGCTGCTGCACTTCAGGTCTGCTCTTGCTGTGTGCAGTCCTCCATCCACTCTATCGCCATCTAGTGGAGCTTGCATCTGCCTGCATTGCAGCAGCGTTACAAATAGCTGGTGAAAACGGGGTCTGATGATACTGTGACGCTAGTCACAACCCACGGCTAGGCCGTGAATCAGCGCAGTCAGACATTCCGGGGTCAATACCAAAAGATCACGTAGTAAACCACGGGAAAATACAAAGTCAGGTCAGGTCAAAATTAGGTCACATGCCAGTGTCAGAATGCCAGAGAAATAGTGGATAAGCAAAGGGGCAATAACAAACAGGTAGTCTAAACATGGTCCAAAGGTCAGCAATGGAATATCAGATGCAAAGGGGCAATAACAAACGGGTAGTCTGAACACGGTCCAAAGGTCAGCAACAGAAGATCAGAACTTACAGCACAGGGTATAGGCGAACACACCAGAGAGCACAAGCTTAGAACAAGCTTGACTGGCAATCATCTGGGCCAGACAGCTCATCTAAATAGCAGGGCAATTACCAAGAACATGTAGCACCTGTGGAAATCTCTGCACCTTCCAGTCAACTAGGTCAACTGAGCTGTCAATCAAAGCACCGC
>VIAB01002936.1:2118-14434 GCA_009801035.1 Oophaga pumilio | reverse complement strand
TCTAAATTTAACCAATATTTGGTGTAACCGCCCTTTAGTCCTCAAAACAGGATCAAAGCATCATTATAGATACACTTGCACACAATATTTGAGGGTACTCAGCTGAGAACAGGGGAGTAACTTTAATAGGTGCAAGGGTTGCAATTGCATCAGGGTCTTAGAAGACGCCGGAACCATGTGCCTTACTGAGCTCCTAAATCAGTCCTTATCTTTCCCCTCCCCAACCTAGGGAAGTGGAGAGTAGTAGGGTATCAGCATGCACAAACCAGACTAACAAGGGAAGACATACAGGGATAAATGAAAACACCAATCATAAATATGCACTCACAACAAATAACACAGTGGAACTCCGGGAAGTAAAGGAATTAAAAACCAAATAGGAGAGGATGAGGATGAGTATGAAACAGACAAATCACCAAGTAACAGTCTTTTGAACAACACTTCAAACGCCTCCTCAAACAACAACACTCCAGAGCCAGGCAGTATAAAGCTAACACTGGCAATCCCTGATTACCAGAGGCCAGTATATATAGCAGAGGGGAGTGGCCAACACTGAACAGCTGAGACCATCAAACCAGGAAAGCTTCCAGGAGCTCTCAACTGAATAGGTTAACCCCTGCACTGCTAGAAGAAACCTGCACTGTTTAATATGATGGTGAAGTGCTTCTAATCAGTGTAGGAGTGCGTGAAACCAGAAACCATAGTCTTCTGGCCCCTGTCTGTCGCAGTAAACCTGTGTCACCCAGACACACTTCTCTGTTGCTCATTTCTTTGCATTTTGTTAACTGATAAAAATAAATATTACCACTATTTTTGACAGCATTCTTGCTGAGCAGCATTTTTTCCGCAAAAATGTTTTACATAATACTGCATGTATTAGGTGCGTGATTTTTTTTATTATGGGTGAGCTGTATTTTTTTATTTTTTTAACAGTTAGATAATGTATCAAAACAATATTTGTGTGTGGTTGAACGGAAAATGGAAAAAATATAGAAATTCCGCCATTGTTTATGCGGTTTCATTTTTATGCCATTCCCAATGCGGTCAAATGATGTTGCAGGTCAGAATGATTAAATTAACAGTAAATTTGTATAACAATTTAATGTTTTAATATTTTTACAAAATAAAAAAAAAATAGTTTTGATTCAACGTATCATGAGACCCAAAACTTTTTTATTTTTTTATTGCAATTTTTTATTGAAATATTTCATGATTCACAGAATATAAATTTTTAAGATGTGAAATAAAAAAGGCGAATGTAAGAACATATAACAAGGCTTCAATAAAAACAAGATAAACCAGATACATAGTAAATGTGCATTGGATTATGATATTATTCAGAAATTTTAATTACTTCTTTTTTTTTAACAATCTGAAAGGGGGGGGACACATACAAGACTTACAATGGACAAAGGGGGGACAAAGACAGATATAGGTATTGGGATGTATAGATGGGGAGAGAAATGAGTGAGCTAGTAGAGACGATTCTCATAAATTCAGGGGCATCCAGAAAGTATCCCAAGGGGACCACCAGATGAGATTACATTTCTCAACTTTATTTTCATTCATAGCAGTGCGAAATTCATGATTTCTAATGTCTTTGATCCTAGTATATAGGTGTAAGGAGGGTCAAGGTTGTAACCCTTAAAATGTCTTTTGCTGCTATGTGTATATACAGTAGCTTCACCCAACCACTAACCATGAGTGGAGAAAAAGTTTTGGTGTTATCATTCATATTCTCTGAAAAAAATCCAAGAAAGCAAAAATGTAAACTTTTGAGCACAACTGTATGTGTGTTTATAGGAACCGAACTGCCAGTCCAGGGGAGCGGGACAGGAAGAAGCAACCAGGGACCAACCTCGGACTAATCATTTGAGACGCAAAGTCCCAAGCTTTCCAAAACCTTATGAGGTTAAACGTCCAGGACATTTAACCTCGTAAAGTAACAGCTTTATAAATGTGTTTTGATGTAGATATATTCATGTGTATTATACATGGCACGTCTTTAGCTATGCTGTATTTATAGTAATAAATATTTATGAGGGTATAATGTGAGTGGCATACCTTATAACCCTGCCAGATATCTCATTTTGTGTACTAGGATGTAAATATACTATATATTGAGTGCTAAATATTTATTGCATACAGCTTTGATTGTTTCACTGTTCCAATATTTGCAGCAATAATAAGTATACTATATATAGAAGCACATGTACCTGGGGCTCTTAATATAATGTTACGATACGATACGATACACTTTATTGATCCCGGGGGGAAATTACAGTATTACAGCAGCAACACAAACAGCAGTACATAAAATATTAGCACACAAATCTTGCACAGGTATACCAACATTACATAATAAATAAAAGTGGGTAGTTCAGGTGTGTATATGTCAATGTTACCGTAATTGACATTAGTACACCAGCCATCAGTCATTATTTTCTACCACCCTTAGGAAATTATTATACATCCCCATAGCAGTTGGTACAAACGATTTCCTGAATTTCTCCTTCTTGCACCTTAGTAGGATTAGACGGCTGCTGAATGTGCTCTTCTGCTTCAGCTCGTATAGGGGGTGTGTATTATTGTTCATTATAGCCCTACACTTCTTCTGAATTCTATCCTCCAATACCTCCTCAAAAGAGTCAAGATGGAGGCCAACAGCCGCGCTTGCCTTCTTGATAAGTTTGCTGAGCTTATTAGCGTCAGCTACTCGCACACTACTGCCCCAGCAAATGATAGCAAAAAAGATGGCGCTTGCTACAAAGGACTGGTAGAACATCTCCGGCATTTTACTGCACACATTGAACGACCTGAGCTTCCGCAGAAAGTACAGTCTGCTCATTCCCTTCTTGTAAACCTTCTCTGTATGACACCTCCAATCAAGTTTACTGTCAAGGTCAACCCCCAAATATTTGTAGCTCTCAACAATCTCCACCTCCTGATGTTCTTGCCTTTTATGACTGTGTAATAATTTATTGTTGTTATTTATAGCACATGATATCAATGTAATATACAGTTTGTGTATATATTATGTCCAGGTGTATTCTCACCATTTGCCTCATCTGTGTTTTTTTCCTTTTCTATATTTATGTCTGTCATTTTATGGCTCAATTTCATTCATAAATTTAAAAGAAATATATTTTTTATATTTGATTTGTCCTTTTTATAAAGTATTTTTCTTGGTGGCTCTTCAAAAATATACAATAATGCAGCCAGTGTCTGACTCATGCTGCCAGTGATTCGGGCAGCATGGATCTACCGTGACTTTACTGCCTGTTAATTTGAGTAGCAATATAGCAGAGACGGAAAACTTAATTGGTTCATCTATTAAAGGGGTTATCTAGAACTATTTGATTATTTACTATGGGGCAACTCTATTTGCTAACTACCTGTCTGTTGTGCCTGGCACTCAGTGGCTTCTGCTGATGACACGTCGACTGAGCAGCGTCTTCTCTTGCACTCTGCTCTGTTGATGGGCTGTGACTGATGACATCATGCTTACTAACTGCCGGCTCCCCACTGCCTAAATGCGGGAGCCGGCTGTCAATCAGCATGACGTCAGCATTCACGCCCCATCAACAGAGCAGTCCGGAAAATTTAGAGCAGCTCTGTTGACGTGGAGCAGCTGAATTGCCAGAAGGAACAGCCAGTGACCTCTCTGAGCCAACACTGGGTAGAACAATGTTCTAGGCCCATAGTAAAAAAAAAAAGACGTCATGGACAACCCCTTTAACTCCTTCACGACCAGAGGTATTTTCGTTTTTGCGTTTTTTGTTTTTTGCTCCCCTTCTTCCCAGAGTCATAACTTTTTTATTTTTTGGTCAATATGGCCTCGTGAGGGCTGAGTAAGGATTTATTTTTTGCCTGCCGAGCTGGCATTTTTATTTATACCATTTGGTGCAGATACGATCTTTTGATCGCCCGTTATTGCATTTTATTGCAATGTAGCGGCAACCAAAAAAACATAATTCTGACGTTTTGATTTTTTTTTTCATTACGCCATTTAGCGATTGGGTTAACTCTTTTTTTATATTGATAGATCAGGTGATTCTGAACGCAGCAATACCAAATATGTGTATGTTTGATTTTTTTATTGTTTTATTTTGAATGGGGCGAAAGGGGGGTGATTTGAACTTTTAAATTTTTAAAAACTTTTTTTTAACTTTTTGCTTTCTGTAATAGTCTTCATGGGAGGCTAGAAGCTGCTGTACTTTGATCGCCTCTGCTACACACAGGCGATGATTAGATCGCCTGTGTGTAGCAGAAATGCTTACTTGCCATGAGCGCTGACTACGGGGCGGCGCTCATAGCAATCCAGCAATGACAATCATAGAAGTTTGCTTTACTCCTCTGGTTGTCATGCTGACCCATCGGTGACCCGTGATCATGTGACCGGGTCAGTGATAGACGGGATTTACAACGCGCTTCCAGTAAGAAATTGACAGTGGCATTTAACTAGTTAACAGCCACGGGTGGATCGCGATTCCACCCGTGGCTGTTGTGGGCACATGTCAGCTGTATAGATCAGCTGTCAAACAGCGGAAGTCTAACATCGGCGTACTATTACACCTAATGTCGGAAAAGGGATAAAAATGGCAAATACGAAATTCGACTTGTGAAGAACATGTTGAGGAAGCATTAAAGGCAAAAGACAGTTTAACACAGCCAACATCACAAAAACATAGCAACTCATGGTGGATTTGCCACACAGAACACATAATGTGTGAGGCCAACCTAATGACTTTCCCAAAGACACCTAGGTGGGTTCCCATAGACAGAATAATGGCGGCATATTCAGCTACTGTACATATGTTAAACTTTTTGCACGTAGAAACATCACAGAAATTTCAAGCGTCAAGTCTACCATTCTCCAATCTGATTTATACAATGATTCTTCAGGGTTAATTTTCTGCTGCCATTAAATAATCTATGACAAATTCAATGTTTTTTATTGTTCATTCATATTACATTATGACCGCCTGGAGACCTATAATATTAAGACACAACTATATACACATTACATCCAGTACAGAAAACAAACAAGATTAAATAAGCAAGATTTTAAGCGTTTTTATTAAAAGCGAAACACTAATAGAACATTCCTATAAGTAACATATCAAATGCAGACATTTCTGCAACTTATTTACCTGAATGCCAAAATACAAATATTTGTTGTTTTGATTGTTTTTTAAGGTTTTTTTTACGGTCCACTTTGCAATTTAGGTAAAAAAAAATACTGCATACAAAAACTATCATAAACCGGTAGGAGGATGGTCGAATAATCACCCTTTAAAGAGAGAAACATTGGAGATCTAAGCTGGTTAATACAGAAGTATTTACTTTTTCCTTCTTTGCACATGGTGACACAATAGGCTTCAAGAAAGAGGACACAAACCTTCTTTTCTCATCAATGGTGATCCCAACGGATCCTTGAGTCTAACCCCTTGGCTAGGTCTAAACATTGCTTATTTGATACAGATATTATGTGTGGATTTCCAAACTGAACTCTGCATAAAAAAATCTGCTCATGTTCCGCACTTATTCATGTGTTTTTATGTGCATTTTTTAGTTACTGTTGCAAATAGCCTCTTCAGAGAGAAAGGGGGTTTGAACTCTAGAGCTTCCTATTGGTTGTCGCGATCCTAAAAGTCAATTTCAAACTTTTAATAAGCCTTACTACACGACTCATGATATAAGAGGCCGAACCAGAGACTCCATTGGCAGACACCTGTTTCAGGGGATATGCCTCTCATCAGTGCAAAGCAGGAAATACACACCAAACATAACGCAATAAAACAATGCCAGGTCAGAGATTTAACCTGTGGAATTAGGGTCCAACTTAAAATGAATGAGTTTCTGCAACAAAAATTTACAGTCTGCAGACTTAAAAAAACACTACAAATGCCAATGTATTTTTCACAACAAAACAAAAAAACCATAGCATTATCTTGTGGGATCCTGGTATATACATCGTACAAAAAGAGCTTTACCTTATAGTCAGTTTTTAAGTTTACGGGAAATCAACAATAACGAGACCACTTTTAAATTACAAGCTGAGGAATTGAAGGAAAAGAGTGGAAATAAGGGATGATAATAAAATGGAACATAAATTTATCTTTAACTTTAAGCACAGCCCTATGGATAACATATTACATACAGCCATCCAAAGGAATTGGCATTTAATCGAAAGCTACAAAGATTTACATAATATAGTCATCAGGATTCCAATTTTTTTGTATAGGAGAGGAAGGAATTTGGGGGACATTCTGGTACATAAAAGGTTGGATTCTAAATCAGGCAATTGGATTGAAAACAAAGCAGCCCTAAGGGTACCATAAATGTGGGAATGAGGGGCACTTCAATCTTTTATTGGATGCCCCCTGACTGCTGTGCCCCATTGAAAGGGTTAAGCTTTAGTGTCCCATGTTTTCTTTTCCCCTCCCTTTCTGTTTTGTCACTCCCTCCTTTTCTCCTCCCTTTGTGCCCCTCTTATAAATGCTGTCCCTGCCTCTTCCTGTCTCTCTTCTCACAGCAGTGGGACCCCGAGTTTGCATTAAGTAACACATTTTATTTCCTGTAGAAGAACTCAAGTATAGAGGTGGGTGGACCCCTGGATGTTCCGGTTCTGGCGGGTTCGGCTGAACAGTTACAAAAAGTTTGGGTTCGGGTACCAGAACAGTACGAGGACCCAAACCCAGACCCCATTCACTTGTGCATGACAGCACGGCAAATGCCGCATCTGATTGGTGGTAAAATTATTACCGCCAGTCAGACAGCCGTGGTTCCCATGCTGTCAAGTGACAGCAAGAGCCCGCAGCTGTGATGGGAAGTAAAAAGTTTACCTATGGTCACTGGCGTCGGCTGATGATTCTGTAAGGCGGCCAGGGTGGCAGTCGTGGCAACAAGCTTTACGGTTCCCACACCCTGGCACTCCACAGATAAAACACAATGTCCTTTTCGCTGCACATGCAGCATGCGCAGCATAACACTTACGGTTACTGTCAGAGTTCCTTCCAGTTCTGTCACTCCAGCTCCATGTTTCCAAGTTATACAAAAGACTTCGGAGTCGCAGTCTTTTTTAAATATTTCAACTTTACTTATCAAAAGGGCACTCATCACCTTGGCAGCACAATTCACACAGAGTCATGTATTCTGCATGTCCCCTGCCTTCGGGGCAGACTATATTCTTTTTGTAATTTCTCTCTTTCCTCCCGGCGTTCACTGACGTACCTCTGGTCAGCATCTGTTCTGTCCATGCCTTCCTTTCCCCTGCCATCCGGGCAGTCTCTTTAGACAGTCCATGTCCTATCTGTGCCTTCCACGTCACCAGTTCCCTGTCAGCCCTTCATCCGGTTCCAATTGGGAAAGATGCCGGGAATGCCATCTTAGCTGCTTCCGCCCCAGTGTTAGACCCCGAATCCTTCCTGGGGATGGTCCTGTTGAGCTGTTGCCCAAATGCATTATTCTCTGCTTGGGGCCCCTTACTGCCATAGCAGACTTATCCCCACAGCCAGTCACTGTCTGCCCCACTGTTCCTCAAATAACCTGCCCTGGGCAGGCTGCCCGGTCTTCTGCTTCTAATCAGGAAGTGCCTATCCTATACCTCCCTGCTCTGTGCTGCTCTAACTCCTCCCCACTGGATAACCCCTTGCTGCCTGTGCCTAAACTAACACTATTATCTATCCTATTCTCTATCTCTAATGTGCCCCCCTCTATTCTAATCCCCCTAAGGTCCTATACTACTTCCTAATCTATCCCTAAGCCTATGCACAATACGTGACAAATACATTTATGTTACAGTACACACACAGTAGTAATACATTAGTAAACCGCACAGTAGATTAACATTAATAAAATGTCACGGTGCCGCATGTAACAAATATGAACAGCGTTCAGGAGAGAGAAGGCACATGAGGGTCCCCACCACCTCCTTACAGGACTACTGGTCCCATGAGCCTACGCCTGCTGCAGCTAATAACAGCGAGAGCAGGTGGCGGCTGATGGGAGTATTCATCAACCGGTGCCTGCTCTGTAAATAAATAATTTTAAAAAAAATGGCGTGTGTTCCCCTGTGTTTTTGACAACCAGCCAGGCAAATCTCACAGCTGGGAGTTGCACCCCTCAGTTGTCAGCTTCAGCAAGGCTGGTTATCAAGAATAGAGGGGTCCCCACACACAGTTTTTTTTAATTATTTATATAAATCATTTAATAAAACAATGTGGGGTCCCCACCACTTTTGACAACCAGCCAAGCTAAAGCAGACAGCTGAGGGCTGGTATTCTAAGGCTGGTAAGGGGCCATGAATTTTACCCCCAAACCCAAAAACAGCCCAAAGCCGCCCAGAAAAGGCGCATCTATTAGATGCGCCAATTCTGGCGCTTTGCCCAGCTCTTCCCACTTGCCCTGCAGTGATGGCAAGTGGGGTTTATATCTGTGGGGTTGATGACATCTTTGTATTTTACAGTGACATCAAGCCGAATGCTTAGTAATGGAGAGACGTCTATAAGAAAATCACATTGTTTAATTTTGCACAAAATGTATTAACTATATTTGCCATTTTGAAGAATTTGGTCCAAAAATGTCAGTAAATATCAAAAGACGAGAACAGAAAAGCTCAAAAACCTTTTCCTGTTTCTTTTTCCAAAGGTCCAAATTTTCTATTGCAACTCAGACTTCACTATTAATGCACTTATTAACTCTCTGCGGACGGAGTTTAATGTCTTGTAATTAATGCACAGCAGCTGTTACTTACACTATGTCTGGCAGGGTATTAATGCTGATACCAGCAGGGCAGGCTTTTCTACCTAAGCACACATTGTAATTTACTGTATAAAACATACTAATCTGCCCTGAGGAGTAATAGCTAAAAGTAGAAAATACTCTGATATATGGAACTAACGTTTTATGTAGTTTATGTAATTATTGCAATATTATACATTGTATTCTCAGGCTAAAACCTTTGTATAAAAAGAATCAGAACCCAGAAAATACATGCGAACCTGCGTATGTGGCTGCTCAAAGGGGTTTTATTGTTTCAGCAGAAAGCTTAGGGTCAATTGTGGACCCACAGGGGTTCTCGTCAAGCCTTCTAGTAAATTTGACACCAAGAATAGTTCAGTCTACAAACACTATTCTTGCAATTCATAGTATAGAAACCATTGAAACAAACCTGCCATGTCCCCAAACCCTATAAACTTGTAGTTATGGGGCTAATCTGCAGGTTAATAGTGTCAAAATGCTGTATGGCCGCCTTACTGAAAGCACAGCTACCAGGCAAAAAGGAATTTTATTCTTCCCAGGAGCATCCAGCTTTCAGTCATAGGCGTGCCTAGATTGTCTACAATCACCACTTACACTATTATAAGCACTCTCCCTCACTTTGATTGACTGCTCATTCTGCACAGATGCACTGCAGAGCGGGCTGTCAGTCAAAGTGCTGGGACGTGCTTACACCTCTATGACTGAAAGCAGGTGGCACCTGGGAGGAATAAAGTTCCTTTTTTCCTGTTAGCTGCACTTTCTTTAAGGCAGCTGGGAAGCATTCGAATGCTATTTACCTGCAGATTTACCCCATATCGACAGGTAAATTGCATTTTCAGGTCCTGCTGCTCAGTTTCTATTGAAATGAATGGGAGCACCTGAGAATTGTCACTACACCGTGCCTGGAGCTGTGGTTCTGGCTCTGTCCACTTCTTACTATCAGTCACCACAGTCACTGCAAACAGCTGTTTTGAGGGGGTGCTAAGTGTCAAATCACCACCAACCTAATATGACTCATCCCAATAATAATAACTCATTAATATCTAAGACCTTTAACAATATTGTATTTAATGATGATACACATAAAGTAGTCATCCATGTCACCCATGTGCAACTGCTGCCTCTGCAGCCTCCATTGCTAAACCCCTGGTTACATTTACCAATAACTACCAATGTAAAGAAAATTAATATAATATGATTACCCATTTGTTTTGGAAGATCTCCCTATAGTTGAAAAAGTCCCATAGTAACAAACTGTACATACTGCATCTATCGGAGTATCTGTCCTTATTGGACATGGAGCCCTGGATCCAGTTTGCTATGCATAAAAACACAAAATAGAAAATTAAGTATCCAGTGTGGATGCATGGACCCCATACTGTCTCATGTTTTGGGGGTATTCACTGGAAGATCATTTTCTTAAAAGTAAATGACGTAAAAATATCCATTGGCAGCACCTCCGCTCCGGCACCCATCAGGGGAATTAGGATTACTTTATAATCAGTCTCATCTATACACGAGATAGTTTTCTTCATTTTCCATTGATCCTTTGCGCTTACCCTTCACGTTTCGTGGCTTTAGTATCAGGCAGGTAATGGTGAACAGATTTGATTCAACGTGCCTGAAATGCTAGAGGAAAAATCTCCTACACAGGACAGAAAGGAGCCAAGAAGGAAGAAAACTGCTTCACGTTGACAAATATGATCCAGTGAGGCCAGATCTTATTCCTTCATGGAAGAGACTTTGGCAAAAAACCTAAACTCCTGAGGGTTTATTACTCTCAATCTCAGTTTCACAATACAACCCTATAAACTATAATTAACCTTTATAAAAACCTGATTTGCCAGATTGGGATTAAGATCAAACTTGTGTTTTCTTATTCATGGCCTACATATATAAAACCTCATTATTTCCAGTGATTTCAGACAAATTTATTTGAAAAAATTGAGATTTCTCATCTCATAGACTTATGCCATGTAATATCTGACGACGCCTCCACATGGTTCCCCTCCTCCCACCATGCAGGGACACCAGCTTACTCACCACCCCGGCTGCAGCAGCTTCCTCGTGAGCTGCTTCTCCTCTTCTGTACGCGCCACACTGTGTTCCGGCGGCATGCGCACATGGTAAAATGCTCCCAGCTAACATCTGGGAGGCATTTAGTTAAAGTAATCACCTGCAAGGTGTCTCCCAGCCAATAGCTGGAAGATATATTGTTTAATAGGCACTCTCCCCAAAAGGGAGGTGCCTGAGCAACCCCTATAGTTTAATCTTAGTGGTGTTGGTGTGTGCAACTCTATGTTGCCAGGTCCCCCATCCATAGTCTATTAAAGTTATTCCCGTATCCTGTGTTCCCGTTAGCCTAGTATAGTTTGTCTGTGTTCCTGTGACTGCTTTGGTGGTATCCTAATCCGGGAATCGCGTCTGCGGCCCGTCCGTGTCCGTTGTCTTTGGTGCTTGTGTGGCCAGCTCCAGAACTGTTTCCTGATATCTACGTGTGTGAACAAGAACCTACCTTCAATATCCAAGTAGTCCATACAGTTTGTCAGTCTCCCTCACCTGCTAGTCAGTGACCCCCGTCACGTCTCCCCGTGTTAGCGAATCCGACCACTGGGATCGGCAGCTGCAGTACCGGCGCCTGCCTAGGAGTGGTACCTGGCGGGTACCTGCAGCCCAGTCTGTCTCCACCATCAGGAGCACCAACAAACACCAGATAGCAGATTAGCTACCCCCCTTCCCAGGCAGGTCTGGCCCTGTGGCACAGTGGGTCCATGAACCACGTGACATGCCACATCACTTGGATATTTTCATCACTTTCTGATCGTTTAAGCTTTATGAGATTGAAGAGGGCGCAGAGCTGGTGTAGAGCTGCTTTCAGTCACTGTTTATCCCCTGTAAAACAACCTCTGGCCACTTAGTTGAGCAGGGAACCAGAACATGGCGTCCATTTAAAGGGGTTGTCGTATGTTTTTAAGTGGTTACAATTGCAAAATGCTTGTAAAAACAAGCAACTTTGCTATTTACCTATTATAAAAAAAATCCTCTCCATTCTCAAGAACTGAGGGATTTTTTATTCTATAGTGAACAACTCATTGTCTACCCTGCAGTCTCATAACAAATAGGAATCCGAGCGACAGAGGAAAAAACGAAATGAGTAAACTCCTTCAAGTAAATGGGGCCAGCTGCAGCTTCATGCACAACAGATGGCTGGGAGTGCTGTAGCGGTATAGTGAGGCGAGAGGGGGATTAGTCCTGCAGTAGAGTTAAGGAAGGACTGGAGAGGTGCGAGTCTGTTCGAAGGGAGTCCACAGAGGAGGATATTGCAGTAGTTTTTATTATTCTCAGCTGATTTAGGACTACAGACCAGATGAAAGTTGTTTTAGCAGGGAAACAAAGAGTCTGTAAAAGCAAATTAGTGCAGCATTTTTAATGAAACCAAATTGGAAAAATTATTTTTAGATCCAAATATATACACTTAAAGGGAACCTGTCACCCCCCCAGGCATTTTTAAGTAAAAGATCCACCTTCAGCAGCACTAAGGCTGCAGTCT
>VIAB01002935.1:157317-168051 GCA_009801035.1 Oophaga pumilio | reverse complement strand
TGCCTCTCGCCCGCTCCACTTGAAGCGGGGCAATATGATATTCCTTGGAGCGATGCACAAATCATTGAGCAGCCACGGTCACAAGAGATGGACGCTGATGAGACACAATTGCCGGAAAGTCAGGAGGAAGAGCAGGGTGCAGAAGTGGAAGAGTTAGTGGATGACATAGTGACTGACTCAACCTAGCAGGAGGACATGCAGACCGAGCACAGCGGCACACATGGGGAAGGAGGCTTATCACCCCAACAGGCAGGAAGAAGCAGTGTGTTGGCCGCAGACAGAAGGTGTGCATCCATTCCCCGTAACATCAACAGAATGGAAGTTGCCATTCCAAATGTTAGATCTTTCCGAGTCTGGTTATTTTTCAAAGAGTTTTCCAATAACCTCAAACAGGCCATTTGCAGCACTTGCCATGCCTGCATCAGCAGGGGTAGCAAAACTATCAGCCTGACCACCACCAGCATGATTAGGCACATGGCAGCAAAGCACCTGAGTTTGTGGGCCGACAACACTGCTTTTTCCACTGTTTTGCGTACAAGCCAATCCCAAGTTCACGGTGCCTGTGAAGATGCCTCGGGCCCTGCATCTGTTATTGCCCACAGTCAACCAGCACCATCATCAAGCCCGTCCATGTCCTTGTCCCAGCTCAGCCTTCAGTTGTCTTTACCCCAGTCATAGAAACGCAAGCGGAAATACCCAGCCAATGCCTCACAGGCCACAGTACTTAATTCCCACATTTCTCGTCTGCTTGCGCTCGAAATGTTGCCTTTTAGGCTCTTTAAGACGGATGCTTTCAGCAAACTGATGGCAGCGGCCATCCCAAGGTACTCGGTCCCCAATCGCCACTTTTTCTACCATTGTGCCATACCGGCATTACACCAGCATGTCCCACAACATTACCCGTGCCCTCAACAATGCTGTTACTGGGAAAGTCCACCTAACCACGGACACGTGGACAAGTGGCTGTGGACAGGGATGGTACATATCACTGACGGCACACTGGGTTAAAATAGTGGATGCCAGGACCCAGTCGGACCTTGGGATGGAACACATCTTCCCCACGCCGAGGATTGCGGGGTCTACGTCAATCAGGGTTGCCCCCACAGTCTTCAGCTCCTGCACCTCCTCCTTCTCCTCTTCTTCAGCCTCCATCTCTGAAATGAACACATCAGTCGGAAGCTGGAAGCACTGCAGCACTACCTAAGCCAAGCGGCAACAGGCTGTGCTGAAGCTAATCTGCATAGGTGACAAACTGCAAAATGCAGAAGAGTTGTGGACAGTGCTAAAAGAGCAGTCAGATATTTGGATGACACCGCTGAACCTACAGCCAGGCATGGTCGTGTGTGACAGTGGCCAGAACCTGGTCGCGCCTCTTAGACAAGGTCAGCTCACACATACCTTGCCTGGCCCATGTGCTTAACCTCGTGGTTCAACGTTTTCTCAAAAGCAAACCAGAGCTGCCAGATCTGCTAGTGAAAGTACGCCGTCTGTCTGCCCATTTTAGAAAGTCAGCTACAGCTTCAGCCGCCCTTGCCATGCTTTAGCAGTGTTTGCAGCTTCCAGCACACCGACTGGTGTGTGATGTTCCCACGCGTTGGAACTCTACACTGCATATGTTGGAAAGGATTTGTAGGCAGAAGAGGGCAGTTGTTGACTACCAACTCAACAAGGCCATCAATATTCAGTTCAGACTCCACACATAAGACCTCAGGAGTGGACATGTATGTCAGACATATGTACCATCCTCCAGAACTTTGAGGACTGCACCAAGATGGAGAGCAGCGATGACACCATAATGTCAACATCACGCTTCTTAGCATTCTGAAAACCTCTCTGCTCACAATTAAAAATGATGCAATGCAGGCAGAACTCAAGGACATTAGAGCAAGGAACCATACAGGGTGATTACTCTCAGCCCAGCTTCATGTCCTTGCAACGTGGATTGGTATACAATGAGGAGGAGAAGGAAGAACAGGAGCTACTTTCATGCGCTATAGGCGGTACTACAAGCACAGCTGTCATACCTTCTGTTCAGCGGGGATGGCCTGAGGACAGGGAGGAGGAGGATGAGGATGAGGAGGAGGAGGACAGCATGGTTAGTCGTCCTGTTGGTGAAGATATGGATGTCTTGCCTGTTAGTAGTCTGGCACGCATGACTGACTTTATGTTGCGCTGCGTTTCCCATGACCCTCGCATTACAAAAATTTTCAGTGACAATCGTTACTGGTTGGTGACCCTTCTAGACCCATGCTCCAAGGAAAACTTTCAATCTATTCCAGAGGCAGACAGGTCTACAAAAATGTTGCTGTACCACAGGGCCCTTGTAGTGGACTTACTGAAAAAATTCCCATGTGAGAACGCTGGCAGCAGAGTTTGTTGTACAGTCAAGGAGTCCTGAGAGAGACAGAAATGCAATCCAGCTCAGGCAGGGGGACAATGTCAAAGATCTGGGACAGTTTTTTCAGACTCTCCCATCGTGCCGCAACAGAGGCAAGGGATGCTGGCACAAGAAGTGCAATGTTTGTGAAGATAGTGAGGGAGTACATTCCAGATCGTACAAACGTCCTCCGAGATTCCTCTGTGCCTTTTAATTATTGGGTATCCAAGCTGGACACGTGGCATGAACTGGCTCTCTATGCCTTGGAAGTCCTGGCCTGCCCTGCTACTAGCGTTCTGTCAGAGGGGGTTTTTAGTTATGATGGTGGAATTATAACAGATAAGCGCATCCAGCCGTCAACTGACAATGTTGACAAGCTGACTCTTATAAAAATGAACAAGGACTGGATTCGGCATGACTTCTGTACACCACCGAATAAAAACAGCGAAACATAACTTCAAATACATTGTCTTTTTTGGGGAGGTGTATTCTCATGCACCTCTTCACAACCATGCATGGGTATCCACTTCCTGATTTGGTCTGTTTGGTGTTATCCTCCTCCTCACCAGGGTGAATGTATTCCGTGGTGCAAAAGTCACTCAATTTTTGGCAAGGGTGTTTTTATGATGAATGTTACTAATTTAAAACCAAAACAAATGTTACTCCCCCAGGGGGAAATCTCATAAATATGAGATGTACATATATTCTTCCCATTTATTCTTATAGTTTCATTTTTCCTATCTGTGGAACATCCTCTTAGGACCTAGTGTATACCTCTCCAATATAAAAATAGTGAAATACTATTATATTAAATTTTTATTAATACCCCTGTCTCTGAGCTGTTTCTAGGGACAAACATATCTATTTGGACACATTCTGGCTTCATATCTAAGAAGCTGTGTTCGCCCCTCCCTTTTGTTACTTTCTTTCATAGGTGGATTAGAATTTTTATTTATTTGTCTGATTTCAGTATGATTTATCATTATGTCTCCACATTCTCCACCACTAGATCACCAGGGTTAACGGGTTCTGTGCTGCTACAGCCAGTCCAATTTTTGGCAAGGGTGTTTATGATGCCCATAAAATATTTTTAACAATTTTACTCCCCCAAGGGGAAATGTTTGTCTGCTCATGCACTTAGATTATGGGCATTACGAGTCTAGGAGACCCACACCTTTAAATTGGGCTTAGTTTTTAATGAGGCTTTCCTCCACGTCTCATCATCCTCCGCCACTAGATCACCAGTGTTAACTTGTTCTGTGCTTCTACAGCCAGTGCCGAATTCCGAACAAGGGTGGGTGGTTTTGCTGCGTTTAAAATACTTGTTATGGAAAAGGTTGAGATGTACCACACAGGGTAAAATGTTTGACAGCCAACAGACTTAGTGTATGGGCATTCAAAGTCAAGGAGACCCGCCCCTTTAAATTGGGCATAGTTTTTAATCAGGCCTTCCTCCACGTCTCATTATCCGCCGCCACTAGATCACCAGCGCTAACGTGTTCCGTGCTGCAACAGCCAGTGTCGAATTCCGAACTGGTATGCCGCTCCCTCCGCTTACCTCCGGATCTGGTGCACGCCGCCCGACTTCTTCACTTTCGGTCTCGTTGATGGCACTGAGGTACCGTAGGGTGCGTGCGCATGGCGAGCACTCTTGACTCTGCAGCTGCACGCCCGGTCTTCTTATGTGTCATACACCACATGGCCAGCTAGGGTTGGTAAATGTTACAATGACATTTCCCAGTGAATGCATTTATTTTGGTTGAAAGCAATGTTAAAGTTGAAAAACGCTTCAAAAATGCTGCGTCTGAACATAGCCCAAATGGTGGAGGAACATTTTGGTCTGGGGTTAATTATTTTGCCTCATATACAAGTCATTAACCTGGAAAGGATGTACCTTGACATATTTCCCTGCAAAATCCGTTTTGGTTTCGTTGTGGTATGTTTTTGGTGCACCAGTAAAAATGGCATGAAACTCTGACAACATTGTTTAAAGCTGTGAACTAGGAGCCAGGAATGCTTCCAGGGGCGATCCCCATGATATCCCCATGTCATTTGAGCAGTGTTTCCATCATTTTCAGACACATTTAGATCTTAAAAGGATCCCCGGGGGGATCGCAGCAAAAATACTCGGGTCTCTCATAGACTTACATTGGGCTCCTTGTTCTCTCCGAGTACCCGAGTATTCCAATTTGCTCCACCTGAGCAACGAGCACCCGAGTTTTTTAGTGCTCACCCATCACTACGAAGCATCATTAAATCTGAATATTACCAAAGGATTTTGTGTCACAATGCAGTGACCAGTGTCACAAAGCTGGGTTTTGCGTCCTAGGTCATGAGTCTTCCAGCAGAACCATGACCCCAAACATGCTTCAAGAAAAACAGAGGAATGGATGGAAACAATGCACTGGAGAGTTCTGAAGTGGCTAGCAATTAGTCTGGATCTAAATCCCATTGAAAACCTCTGCAAAGATCTTAAACTTGATGTTTGATGAAGTCACCCTTTAGGTATGAGAAACTTGGACTAGTTTGCAATAAAAGAATGGTCCAAAATTTCAGTTTAGAGATCCAAGAAGCTTGTTGATGGTTATAGGAAGCAATTGTTTGCAGTTTTTTTAGTCCAAAGGGTATGCAACCAAATATTAAGTTGAGGGTGCCAACTATTTTGTCCAGCCCATTTTTGGCGTTTTATGTGAAATTATGCCCAATTTGCCTTTTTTTCTGTTTTTTTTGTGTTGTTCCAATACACACAAAATAAAGTAAACGTGTATAATAAAACAAGTGCAGTTGTAATAAATTTTTGGGACAAATGCTTCATTTTCTGAAACAATTTCAAGGGTGTTAATACTTTTGGCCATAACTGTACATTTAGTTTTTCTCACATAAATTGATTTATTTTATTCTTGCCTTATAAATGTATTTGGAAGATGTAATTGTAAATGTGTGCTTGCCAACTCTAATTATTCCAGTTGACTTAATGCAGGAGAACACTGGATTTTGTTTCATTTTGGACTTTTTGGCACCATTCACTTGTTAACCAAGATCTACATTTTCTGTAAAGTTATTGAACCATAATGTGTAAAGTGTCAGAATGTAAGTGATTGGGTGTAAAGCTATGTATGATAAATTATGTATACAGTATATTACAAAATTGAGAACACCCCTCACATTTTTGTAAATATTTTATTGTATCTTTTCATGGGACAACACGGAAGCTATGACACTGTGATACAATGTAAATTAGTCAGTGTACAGCTTGTCTAGCAGTGTAAATTTGGTGTGCCTTCTATATAACTCAGTACACAGCACATTAATGTCTAAACTGCTGGCAACAAAAGTGAGTACACCCCTAAGTGAAATGTGCCCAACTAGCCATTTTACCTCCTCAGTGTCATCTGACCTATTAGTGTTACAAGTTCTAAGCTATGAATGGGGAGCAGATGTGTTAAATTTGGTGTTATTGCTCTCACACACTCTCATAAAGGTCACTGGAAGTTCAACATGGCATCTCATGGCATAGTACTCTCAGGATCTGAAAAAACGAATTGTCGCTCTACATAAAGATGGCCTAGGTTTTAAGAAGATTGCCAACACCCTGAAACTAAGCTGCAGCCCAGGGTGGTCAAAACCATACAGTGGTTTTACAAAGAGGTTGAGTGCACATGCTCAGCGTCATATCTACAGGTTGTCTTTTTAAAATAGACGTATGGTTGCTGCCAGCATTGCTGCAAAGGTGTCAAGCAAGTGTGGCAGCAGCCATGTGAGGAGTAAAAAGACATGTGTCTTACCTACAGTCAAGCATGGTGATGGGAGTCTCATAGTTTATGGCTGGATCAAGGTGGCCGGCTGTGGAGAGCTACAGTTCATTGAGGGAACCATGAATGCCAACATGTACTGTGACATACTGAAGCAGAGCATGATACCCATCCGTCAGAAACTGGGCACTAGGGCAGTATTCCAACATGATTACGACCCAAACATACCTTCAAGAAGGCAATCACTGCCTCACTAAAGAAAATGAGGGTAAAGGTGCTGGACTGGGACAACATGTCTCCAGACCTAAACTCTATTGAGCATTTATAGGGCATCCTCAAATTCAAGGTAGAGCAGTGTAAAGTCTCTAATATAAACCAGCTCTGTGATGTCGTCATGGAGGAGTTAAAGAGGATTCCAGTGGCAACATGTGAGCTCTAGTGAACTCCTTGCCAAAGAGAGTTAAGGAAGTGCTTGAAAATAATGGGGGCCACACAAAATATTAACACTTTTGGCACAATTTGACTATTTTGATTTAGGAGTGTACTCACTTTTGTTGCCAAAGGTTTAGACAATAATGGCTGTGTGTTGAGTTATTTGGATGGCACACCAAATTTACACTGTTATATAAGCTCTACAGTGACTAGCTTACATTGTATCAAAGTATCATATCGTCATGTTGTCATGTTGTCCCATGAAAAGATATAATAAAATATTTCCAAATATTTGAGGGATGTACTCACTTTTGTGATACAGTACAAAAGCTCTTTTTATTTCTTCAAGATATTTTTCTAAATGAGAACCTTGATCCAAGGAGTGATTTGGCATTTCCCTGTATATCCTTCTATTACATTTGAAAATTAGTTTTAATTACAGTTTAAAAAAAGAATCAAACAACCTTAGGGAAACTGATCAACCTTCAGAAATTACAAGAGAGAAAAAATACAAAATATATACATCCTACAGCTGATGGGTGACTCAATAAATGAGCTCTAATAAGATTAGCCAGTCTGACACTAGGGAAAACACAAAGTAATTTCACCTCCCACGCTCAGTTGCCATCTGAGCAAAACATTGACATTAAGTAATTAGCAAATGTAATATAAAATAACTGGGATTTGCTTTCAAAATAGCTCTTCAGATGATTTACCCCACCGATAGTAAAGGCTGGAATACAAAATACAATGGGCTGAGGTATTTCATTGTTTCTTTACATAATGAAATCAGAAATTATAGTATTATCACATGAGTGGAGTTTTTTAAGTCATTATGTTATCCTGCTAAGAATTATTATCCTTGCCAATTATAAATCTGTATTAAAACATCCCTGTGAATATAAATTTATGAGTTATTAGCATTGGTCAATGCTGGCTCCAAGTTCAATTTAGCTCGAAATACAGAGTTATTGCTTTTTGTGAGTCTGGGTCCACATGAGGAGCCTTTTGTGGACCAATTCAATTTTGCTTGTGTGTAAGAAAAGCAAAGAAATTATAGTCTTCACCAGTGTTCCCCATATCCAGTCCTCAAGAGCCACCAACAGATCCTGTTTTCAGGATTTCTGTAGTATTGCACAGTTAATGGAATTATAACAAGTGGAATACTAAGGAAATCATCCCCAAAAAAATATCTGTTGGTGGCTCTTGAGGGCTGATCTAAGCTGCACATTTCAGGCCAGTAAAAATAAATAGTCCTCAAGCACATACTTTAAACAGTGTTGAATAGCAGGTGTGGTTCAATTATTAATTATAATTAAAAGTATTTTTGTTTATCTTTTAGCCTGGGAAAAGCGAATAGAATACAACCTTGGATCGGCAAGTGTTGCGTTATTTCCTAATATTCACATGGAGACCTGTGACGGACCTGTGTCTTCTGTTCGTACCAGCATTGAATTCCAGACCAATCATAATGGAAAAGGCTGTGACCGTGAAACTTATTTTGACACATCCTTGCAGAACTTATGTGGTAAGTAAACCGTTAAGTCATGAATGATACATCCTCTTTATGACGTTGTTTATTTTGGGGTTACAGATCTTTTCTTTATACATTTGTTTTCAAAACATTTTCAAAATCTGAAAGGAATTAAGATATTTTCCCCATTTAGTATAAATTAAAATATTTTCTGCCCAATGATGAGTCAGTGTGTCCTTCGCATTCCATCTCCCAGTTATCTAAAGTGGCAGTAAAGTTGTTAGCTTTAGAGAATTCCAGAGCATCCCATGATATCATGGACATGATGGGTATTAATTAATGTCAATATGCTGGCAATAAAAGTTTTAATTCACTGCTACAATATTTTAGTGAAATTCCTTTATTGCTTTGGGTTTGCAATGTGAGGCAGATTTGCTAAACCGAAGGTCAACTGAGCAGCATGAACCGGAGGAGTTGATGTAGCAGTAGTGGACTGGACAGATGGTATGAGAAAGACTGAAGAGTGACTGATTAAGTTTGATATGAAGAATGACACATAGATAAGCAAAGCTGGAATTGCATTATGTAGCAGAGTTGAGTGTGTGGACAGCACCTTGAATCAGAAGGAATGAGTATTCAGACAGGTACTTTTGTTCAGCAGAGTTGAGGGTGTAGACTGCACCATGCATCAGCATAGTAATGCAGACAGGCACTTTCTTGCAACAGAGATGAGTTGGCAGCACTTGTATTATCTGAGATGAGTATACATATGCAGAAAGATACTTAGATTGAACAGAGTTGACTGTGTAGGCACCTTCTTGGAATAGTAGAGAAGAGAAAGCTGGCATGTAGCTTGAAGCAGAACACTCGAGGATCCGTGGAGAACACCTTCAAATAGAATAGATGAGTATGTTGACAGGTGTTTTTATACAGTAATGAGGGTACAAAAATACCCTTGGAGTACTAGAGACAAGCTGATAATCAGACACTTTGGTAAAGAGAGCTGGAAGTATGGATAGCATTCATGATCAGCAGAGCAAAGTAGATAATCAAGCACCTGGTTCTAGCTGATTTGGATAGAAAGTGGATAGACTCCTGGATAGCAGAATAGTGTCTACACTACCACTTGAATACTAAAAGATGCATGTCAAGGTACCCTAGCACAGAGAAAGATGGTCATAAGGAAGGAAGAAGCAGAGCCCCAGTGCTGATGTCAGAACAAGTAAATAATGCAAAGAATTTTCCTTCTGTTTTAGTGAGCTTCAATCAATGATACTTCAGTTCATGTTTTATTCTGAGAGGAGGTTAGAATCTGAAATGGAATAATCCAAACTTGGGTGTTAATTTTTCGCTACTGTTGCACTTTCCAAAATCTGAAATAGTGTGGCACCCACCTGACACATACCCAGTGGCGGCTTAAGGGGAGGGAGACTGAGCAATTACACAGGGCCCCCACTCTCCTAAGGGCACCCAGCCAGTGGCAGGCCAGTAATAGCGGCAGACCATGCAGCCACAATGGGGCTTGTGAGTCGAGAGAGCCCAGTGTCAGTGTTGGCTTTGGTCACCCCTTGGCCAGCATGACAAATTCAACTATATAGACACCCAATATTCCCATATAGTTGAGAGCAATGATGGAGGAGAGTAGTCATCCACACTCTTCCCACATTAATTTCTCTCGTTGTCTAATGTCTCAGCCAGCAGGCGCGGTGACATCACTTCATCGTGCCATGCTGTGCTCGGCCAGTGGAGCTGCTGAGGAGACTCACTGCATTGCAACATGTAGAAGTGACTATGTATTTAATTATTTTAAATCAGTGAGTATATTGTTGTGGTCATAATACTGTGTGGAGGACTATGTGCTTTGCTTTATACTATATGTACTATATGGACTACTATGGGGACTGCATTATACTCTATGGAGGACAATGACAGGTGAATTATACTGTATGGTGGACTATGGGGTACATTATATGGTATGGGGGACCGTGGGGTGCATTATACTGTATGTTGGACTATAGTGGTGCTTTATACAATATGGAGGACTATGAGAGTGTATTATTCTATATGGAGGACTGTGAGGAGTGTATTATACTATATGTAAGACTATAGCATGCATTATGCTATATCTAAGATTATGGGGTGTGCATTATACTGTATGGAGGACTATGGCTTGCATTATATTATATGGAGGACTATAGGGAGTGCATCATACTATACGGAGGAATAAAGGTAGTGCATTATACTATATGGAGGACAATAGGGTCTATTATACTATATGGAAGGCAATGTGGGACCATTATAATATTTGGAGTGCTATGCGGAGGCCAGTATAATAATTAGGTGGATATGTTGTAGCAATTATACTATATGGAGAGCTATATGGGTTTTGTGTGTGATCCATTATACTGTGTGGAGGGCAGTGTGGGGCCATTATACTATTTGTAGGGCTGTGGAGGCAAATTTTACTCTTTGAAGGTCCATGTGAGGTCCATTGTACTATGTGCCTGTATGTATGTGCTCCGTCCATGAATGTGTCAGCTTGTATGTGCTCCATCTGTGCATATGTCGGTATGTAGTACTCCATCTATGCATGAGTCGATATGTTTGAGCTCCGTCCATGCATGTGTCGGTATGCATGTGCTCTGTCCGTGCATGTGTCAGTATGTACAGTACAGACCAAAAGTTTGGACACACCTTCT
>VIAB01002935.1:133740-144827 GCA_009801035.1 Oophaga pumilio | reverse complement strand
TATATATACAGTATATGCACAACTCTACATTATACACTATATTAAGACAGCTTTATACTATATACTGTATTATGTTGCATATATCATATATGTGATTCCGCTGTATGTACATTAGATAGGTGATACTGTATACTGTGACTGGTGTGTATAGTCGCAGTATCACCAATGTAACATATATACAGCAATATCACCTGTATATTGTATTTATAACAGTCATAGTATCCCCTATATAATGTATATAGACTGCTGTATATACATTATATAGGTGATACTGTAATTATACAGAGATTTAGCTGCCAGTATCACCTATATAATGTATATGCAGCAGAGTTGCAGTATCACCTACAGTATATAATGTATATAGACTACTTATATACATTATATAGGTGGTAATGTTATTATACACAGCTTTAGCAGCCAGTATCACCTATATAATGTATATACATGAGTCTGTATACATTATACAGTTGGTACTGCAGGTGCTGTATATACAGAAACCAAAGTTTCCATTTTAGAACTCACCCAGGTCGCTGAGACAGAGGGGAGGAGGAACAGCTGAGGTGCGTCCATCGTCGGGCGTGTAGAGGAGCGGATCTCTGGCTGGGAATAGTGAACACAGCAGGAAACAAAGAAAAGATGCTCTGACGCTGGTACTGGCCAGCATCAGACAAAAGAGCCCTGTACGCGCTGTGGCGGCCCATTCAAACTTGTGAAAGAAGGCCCTGTGTGCGCGCACTCTCATCCTTGCATGCCACACAATGAGGGGCTGCAGCCGCATGCATGCACATGCTGAGTAGGGCCACCACGGCTAGCATGTACTAACAAGTGCCACAGCGACCCTTGTGAGCACATGAAAGCGAGAGAGTGCATGCACACAGGGCCTTTAGTAGGATGTTTTAAAGGGCTGGCGGCCCACTTTGTATTACAGAGCCACCAGCCCACCGGGCACCTGCCCGGCAGATTAGCAATCCGGGCCTGTCCATTATATTTAATGGCGCAATATATGGGACCCTTTAATCTGTATGGAGAACAATTTGGACCCAATAATACTGTATGGAACAATATATGGGGTTCATTATTCTGTATGGAGCATTATTCTGTATGGAGCAATATATTTGGCCCATTATACTGTATGAAGCATTTTATGGGACCCATTATATTGTATGGAACATTATATGGTGTCCATAATACTCTATGGATCAATATGTGGGGCCCATAATACTGTATGGAGCAATATATGAGGCCCATAATACTGTATGGAGCATTTTATGGGGCCCATTATACTGTATTGGGCAATATATGGAGCCAATAATGCTTTATGGAGCAATGTATGGGGCCCTTAATACTATATGGAGCATTATATGGGGAATACTATACTGTATGGAGCAATATATGGGGAACATTATACTGTATGGAGCACTATGTGGTGCCCTACATACTGTATGGCCAATATATGAGGCCCAGTTTACTATATGGAGCACTGTGCGGTTCCTATAGCACTGTATGGGGGACTATGTGGTGCCCATAAAACTGTATGGAGGACTATGCAATACCCATAATACTGTATAGAGAACTATGTGGTGACCATAGCACTGTATGGAGCAATATATGGGGCCCATTATACTGTATGGAGCAATATATGGGGCCCATAATACTGTATGGAACATTATATGGGGAATATTATACTTTATGGAGCAATATATGTAGAACATTATACTGAATGGAGCACTATGTGGTACCCCTCATACTGCATGGACAATATATGGGGCCTATTGTACTATATGGAGTACTGTGAGGTGTCCATAGCACAGTATGGAGGACTATGTGGTGCCCATACTACTGTATGGAGCACTATGTGGTGCCCATACTACTGTATGGAGCACTGTGTGGTTCCCATTATACTGTATGGAGGACTATGTGGTGATCATAATACTGTATGGAAGAATTTGTGGTGCCCATAATACTGCATGGAGGACTATGTACTGCCCATTATACTGTATGGAGCAATATATGGGGCTCATAATACTGTATGGAGGACTATGTGGTGCCCATAAAACTGTATGGAGGATTGTGTTGCCCATAATACTGTATGGAGGACTATGTAGTGCTCATAATACTGTATGGAGGACTATACTGTCCGGTCTAAAATGAGTAGTCTGCAGTCATTCTGTATGACTGCAGACTTTTGAATCCTCGCATTGTGCTCTGCGAAGGTTCACCGGTTTCTGAGCTATTGCATAATTTTCAATAGATATCATTCATGTAATGTAAGAAGTGAAATCTTTGCCATTGTACTATACCTACATTTTTCTGCCACATCTGTGCATCATTAATTGTGGTATGTATTAAAGAAGCCCATTGAGACTCTTTCGCCTGGGGCCCACGAAAACCTGAAGCCCGCCCAGGTTATAGAGCTTGGAAAGCATATACGATAGCAAAGGAAATAAATAATAAGTAGAGAAAATCTCAACAGAAACCAAACGTACCCATAAAAATACATGTGTTGAGTTCACAGTGGCATCAATCCTAATGCACATTTCAGTACAGCCTTCATCAGGCTGTCCCATAATCCCCTGAAGATGACTGTGTTCAAAGATGTGTCATGTTTGGTGCCATTTCTGAACTCAGGACATTTTAGATCACATTTGATATTTTTTAGATATACTTTACTTAGTCTGTGTTTTGTCAGTCATTATTTAATACTATATCTATTCTTTGTCGGTTCTTGATAGAGGTTGACTGTTATATCGTGCATATTGACATACAGTTGTTCTCAAACGTTTATGCACCCCGGCAGAATTTTTGCTTTCTTGGCCTTTTTTCAGAGAATATGAATGATAACACCAAAACTTTTTCTCCACTCATGGTTAGTGGTTGGGTGAAGCCATTTATTGTCAAACTACTGTGTTTTCTCTTTTTAAAACATAATACCAACCCAAAACATCCAAATGACCTTGATCAAATGTTTACATACCCTGGTGATTTTGGCTTGATAACATGCACAGACGTTAACACAAATTGGTTTCAATGGCTAATAAAGGTAACTGCCTCATCTGTGACCTGTTTGCTTGTAATCAGTGTATGTGTGCAACAAAGCTAAGTGACTTTCTGGTATCCAGACAGACTCTTGCATCTTTCTTCCTACCACTGACGTTTCTGGATTGTGAATCATAGGGACAACAAAAGAATTGTCAACAGAACTACGGGAAAAGGTAGTTGAACTGTAAAAAACAGGAAAGGAATACAAAAAGATATCCAAGGAATTGATAAAGTCAGTCAGCAGCATTCAAACTGTGATTAACAAGTGGAAAATCAGGGGCTCTGTAAAAGCAAAACCACGGTCAGGTAGACCAACAAAAATTTGGTCCACAACTGCCAGGAAAATTGTTTGGCATGCAAAGAAATATCCACAAATAACAGCAGCTGAAATACTGGACTCTCAAAAAAATTAGTGGTATGGCTGTTTCAAGATGCACAATAAGGAGGCACTTGAAGACAAAAGGGCTGCATGGTCAAGTCGCCAGAAGAAAGCCATTACTGTGCAAATGCCACAAAGTATCTTGCTTACAATACACAAAACAGCACAGAGACCAGCCTCAAAACTTCTGAAACAAGGTAATTTGGAGTGAATTTACAGGAACTGGAGTCTTTTTTGCCAAGAAGAGTGGGCAGCTTTACCATCTGTGAAAATAAAGAACCTCATCCACAACTACCACAAAAGATTTCAAGCTGTCATTGATGTTAGAGGGGGCAATACACAGTATTAAGAAATGGGGTATGTAAACTTTTGATCAGGGTTATTTGGATGTTTTGGGCTGTCATTATGATTTAAAAAGAGAAAACACAGTAATTTGACAATAAATGGCTTCACCCAAACACTAACCATGAGTGGAGAAAATGATTTGGTGTTTGGTGTTATCATTCATATTCTCTGAAAAAAAAATGCCAAGAAAGCAAAAGTTCTGCCGGGGTATGTAAACTTTTGAGCACAACTGTATTTTCTGAACAGTACTGGCAATTAGAGATAAGCAAACTTGTTTGGAAAACGTTTGCCAGTCTCAAATTTGTGACTAATGTAGATCATTCGGTTTTGTGTTTGGATTCACTAGCATTTTTCCTCAAAGTCAGCACAGTTCGGTAAATTATCGCTTTTCCACTAATGCTTTTGAAAGGACTCGTAGTGCAGCATGATGAGTGAGGCGGGATGGTATAGGTGAGAGGAGTGGCAGACTGTTACATTTTTAAATTATCTTAAGATGTGTAGATTTTGTCATCCAATCAGGGCACAAAAACCATCCACAGCATCCAGATACAAGGGCTTCTGTCATTGGCAGCCGAAGTAACATGTCCCTCTCCATATAAAGAGCAGACATGTTTTGCTGGCACCATTTTGTCAGTGTAACAGTGCAGAGAGGCTGCTCCTGCTGATGCTGCAAGTTGTCATATAGTTTGATAGGATCATGTGTGAAATCAACCTTCCAGCATCTAGCAAGTTTTTGCTAATAGTTTTGTGCAGTCTGGAGGTCATATTTCCTAATCAAGATCATTTGGGCTAATATTTGCGTTCAGGCAGGAATCCACATTTCCTTATCAAATTTGTTTGGGCTAATATTATTGTGCAGGCACACTATCATACTGATTGATAATTTATTTACAGGTGACTGACAGGTCTGGGCCTAGGGTTGTGAAACAGCTGGTTAAAATAGAGAAAGGGTACATCCAACATGAGTGGTAAAAAGTGATGTCGTGGTGGAAGGGGGATTAAGTCTTATTTTCGACATGTACGTGGCTTAGGTGGTAGTGTTACTGAGAGCTCTACTGAACAAACACTGTCTCATCCTATCCAAAGACAACTGGTGACATCTGTTACTGAGCGGGCTACTCGACTCCCTTTCTTTGGCAGCCACAAAGCAATATGCCTCGTAGATGAGGGCCAGAAAGAACATATGATCCAGTGGATGGCAAGCGCTGCATCAATTGGCCTCTCCTCTTCCTCCACTTTAACATCACACACAGTACAATCCTCACAGGTGGCACCCCAATTACTCTTGTTCCCCCCGTGTCACAACTCTCCAACAGACCAAATGACTGTGGTGAACGACAGATGGACAATTCTGAAGAGCTGCTCACACACTATATTCCTTGGGCATCAGAGGTCTGCGCCAAAGATCACAGAATCCAGAGGAGGAAAGCATATGCACCGTTGCCCAAATTTTTTTCCTGCTGGATACGGGGCCAGACGAAGAAGGGTCTAAGCAGAATCCAAACCCTCGTCAATAGACATGGAGTGATGAAACCACGACAAGCACTGCATCCTCAGCTACAACTCTGGCTGAGGCCAGCAACGGTCACAGGTCTGCAGTTCACAGGGGCCACAAGGGTTGACTAGCCTGGGCTATGGGGTGAGTGAGAGCCCATTAGCTGTTACGGAAGTGGAGATGCCTGCTGTTTTTGTTTCACCAAACACACCACATCTTTCTCAATTCACCATAACATCTCCTTCTGCACTGTAGTCATACTCCTGTAGTTTGTCTTGTTTACTCTACTCTATCGTCTCTCAGCACAGCAGCCAGACCTCGGTCCAGCAGTTGAGATCACGTAAAAGAATGTTTCCTCCTACACATGAGAAGCTAGGAGCTTGAACTCCACCATCTCCAATCTGATGGCCAAGTAAATGCTGTCTTTCCACCTGGTGGGCACAGACTGTTTCTGAAAGCTGATGACCATCGCATTTCCCGAGTACCAGTTGCCCAGTCACTATTACTTCTCTAAGAAAGCTGTGTCTGAGCTACATCAGCATGTCACAGATATCTTCCATTCCATGAAAAAATCTGTCTGTCAGTGTGCATTTTATCACTGACACCCCGATGAGCAAACATGGCTAGGGGCCTTACATCTCTGGGACTGAGCATTAAGTGACTCTGGTTGCTGTGTGAGCAGGCAAGCAAGGGGCTGCTGCACAAGACTTGGAATCCCCAGGCTTGCGGGACAAACTTCTGTATATAACAGTACCTCTACTGCTTCTACCTCCTACACGTCCTCTAGGGCCTCCACCTGTTCCCTCAACCCCTCCATTAATGAGACACGTGTTCCAACAGTGCAGAGAGTATCCCCCCTCTTCCTTACTGCAAAGCAAGGGCTCACCACAATCAGGCAGTGTTTAAATTAATATGCCTTGGATATCGTAGAGTAGTTTACCTTAAGACAGCAGTGAGGCACACAGTGTGCATTGCAGTTATACACTTCCAACTCCGGGAACGTCGAGTCATCAATGCACACACATTAGAAGCAGCAGTGTAAGTGGCATTAGCAATTTCTGTGAGTCCTTTTACACATTTTTTATACCATTTTATGTACCAGCAGAACAGAGTACAAGTTTGACACGTTGTGAACGACTGGAGAAGATGGTGCAAAAGTATCTCGAGCTCACTATCAATGCCATCATGGGGAATTTGGACCCTTTTGCATTTTGTTCTTCGAAAATTGAAGAGTAGCCTGAGTTCGCAATTTTTTGAAATGTGGAGATTCCAAGTTGGGTTGCCTGAAGTGGAAGGGGTCTCAGAGCATGATTATACTATTTCTACTCTGATGAAACTGACACCACTTTACTGGTGTCTGCGAATATTTTTTTTAAATGTGGAGACTCCAAGTTGAGTTCGATCTGGTGGGTTGCCTGTAGTGGAAATTGATGCCACTTTACTGGTGTGTGTGCTATTTTTTTAAAATGTGGAGACTACAATTTGTTTATTTTTTTATGTGTGCTGCCTGTAGCAGTAGGACTCACAGACCAGCAGGCCTGCACTTACTTTCAGTTAGCTACCTGTGTTACTATCTTTAAATGTATGTAATAATAGTAGTCTATGACACTGATATTTTTGCCACCTGAGTGTGGCTGAGCAGAAATGCAATTCGAGCTATTGCATGAGGTATCAAGTCTCCCACCACAGCAGGCTTACAGCAATTCCTCACCCACCTCGTCTTAATTGAAAATTAAATTCAGAGCCCTAAATGCTGCCCCAGACCCTGATACCTCATGCATGGCTCATGGCTTACTGCTGCTGTGCCATTATCAAATTTCTACTGTGGTTCAAATTATGCTACTTTTCCTTTGTTCTGCCCCAAATTTTTGGAAATGTTTGGACTCCAAGTCGGGTCTCCTTCATGTCTGTTGCCTGAATTTGGCAGACCTCTCAGAGCACCAGGCCTGCACCTGTCAGTCAGCAACCTGTTACTGATCAATGTTTCAGCTAGAAACGCTGGTCCAAGCAATGTCCCATGCATCGATACTGTGCAATTATACTATTTGTACTCTGGGTCAATTGATGCCACTTTTCCTTGCATCTGCTCATAATTTGAGCTGTCTGGGAAGCTTTTTGGCCCCTCTTAAGGTGTTTATGCATTTTGTTATGTCTGCCATTGAATTTTATTGGGTTCGGGTATGTTCAATAAACTGTATATACTTCATGTGTTTTGTCCTGTCTCCTTTACTGATGCAAAAGCTATTAGCTGGCTTGCTTTGTTCTAAAAATTTGCATTAAACCTTTGGCGTGTATTTGGAGAATGACATAACATACTATGCAACAACCTTTACCCTCAAACCCATGTCCCTTGAGTCAGGTGCTGAAAGTTTCTAAAGCACATAATAAATGTGATGTAATTCTAAGGCATTTAGCATAGTAAATCTCCCCAATTGTGACTACTCTAACTCCCTCAATTAACTGAGTATTTAGGTAGAGGTCTGTTTTATATTAACAAAATAGTTTTTTTTGCACCTAAGTAATTCCACAGATATGATTAGACTTGATACCAGTGAGTAGCTAGTTGTGAAATGACAGGCTATATAACGTCATTACTGTCTAAAATTGGAAACGATTCATTGCTTTCCATAACTCACAATGGAAATTTCACCATACATTTTTTACTAGTAAGTCTTAAGTGTATATAAAACTCCTATATACCGTGCTAAACTATATTGTCTTTTTGAGCTGACTAAACATGGCAGCTGTCACTGATAATTAGGACATTAAAACGATTTGGAGCAATGAAATTTGAGATTGTTAGAAGCAGAAAAACAGTTTATGAATGTATAATATTGGGATTTGCAGTTTGTTTGCACTTGGGCCTTGGAGCAATGCTGGAAAACTATTTGACATAGTAAAAAATATGAAAAAATCGAAAGATCACGTTTGCAAATTCTTTTTGAACGTCTTACGCCAAACTAATGTCAATCAACATGATCTATTCCTCTATTTGCTGTTCCAACAGCTAACTTTCATCAGAGAACAAGGTCATGTAAGGTTGCAGGGATGTACATTAAATGTATTTAACTGCAATAGCCTGAATTAGGCTTTGGAGACACAAGGGTCAGTGGATTTTCTCTTCGGCTGGCCTGGCTGTCTTTAGAAAGACCGCATGGACTCCCACTGAACGTCCTCCTTTCCTGTGGGCAGGATACTCCTTAGAAAACCAAGGATGAGGGTTAAACAGAGTGGCAATAATTTATTGAACGACCAACAGGCAATAATATCTAGAACAATCCCAGCAAATGCACAAGAAGGTGCAAATTACAGTCTCACTCTTCCGCTGGCGGCTCGTCAGGATTAGATCAGCTGTGACTTCGTTGTTTCCATGACCGACTACCCCAACCAGTGGCACCCCGCTTTTGGCAGAAACCCACAAAGAGAAGGTAAAGACAAGCTTAGGAAGCTGACAGTCCATTGAGGTACATGGACAGGGGACCTGAGTGTCCCAGCTTGGCTTCTCCAAACGTCTCTTTATGGACCAGGTGACCTGATTGTCCCAACCTGGCTTCTCCAAATGTCTCCATGGATTCAGTGACGATTAATGTATAAGATCTGTATTCCACCAGCAAGGGCCATGGTCCCTTAAGCTGGCGTCCTCAAAAATGTAAAATTTGTATTCCTCTGGTTGGAACCATTGTGCCTTGGCTACTGACATGTAGAGTTTCAAATATGTATTCCTACGATTGGAGCCATAGTTCCTGGGCTGCTGTTCTGTAGAGTCTCAAATCTGTATTCCTGTGGTTGGAGACATGGTTCCCTGAATGCTGTTCTATAGAGGTATGTGACCAGATTACCTATTGTCCCAAAGTGGGATCTCCGAACGTCTCCGTGGGTTCAGTAATTAATCACATTTATATTCCTCTGGTTGAAGCCATGGTACCTTGGCTGCTGTCCTCTAATGACTCTCTGTAGAAGGAGATAGGTCCCTTTTTACAGCCTCAGCTGTACTCCAGGCCATTATCCACAGGTTTGTGGGAGGTGGGAGGAGGTCATCTCTCATTGTTGGAGTGTTCAATTAACCTGCATATTTTGTCTTTCAATGTTTGAATAACAACATCTAACATGGACTGATACAATGGATAATCTACATATTAATAAATGGTTGCTCAATTAACCTGCGCCTTTTTCCCTCAGGGATAGCAGAACATTAAGCTGCCTGATTGATACAATAGGTAGTCAGCAAGCATTCAACAAATCCACAAACATAAGTTAAACCTACAAGTGTCATCATTCATCCTCATATGAATAATAGCTCATGTACCTGGGCCTGCTGAATAATAATTCTGGCATAACTAAGAATAAATGTGGGTTCATCATATTCCTCCCCTGTCTGGAAATATGAAACATTTCTTATTGTTCTAGTTACACATACAGGGATCTCTGCTGCATCTCCTTGGTTTGTGAAAGACATGCTTCAGCAACGATCCCCCTCGCAGCTTCCTCCCCCTCTCTCTGCTCCTTGAGTCACTTTCCATCCACCCAGTGGTTTGTAAAGGACATCGAGCTCACCAACATTCTACCCTCGCTGTAGCTATTCCAGCTTGGTGTAACGTGAGACGTATGGCCAGCAACACAAGAACGTTTTATGACCCTAACTGGTTAAATGCAGTCTGTAGCACATGGATTTGTAAATTCCTTTGTTCATTCCAATGCGAATATATTAACACAGAATAGTCATAGATGCAGAAAACCTATATTTTTTAAATCTACATCATAAAAGCTATTCACAGCAGCATTTTGGAGATTGGGCGGCCACCAGAAACCGAGTAAAGCATATATGCCTCACAGTAATGCATAGGTATACAATGTTTGGTATCAAAAGAACGGCAATTTCGTAATAAGAAAAATGATAGTCCTGCCGTCACTCTGCGAGCCTTGCAGCCAGAGTCATGGCTCTCATAAGTTTGTTAGTAAGTTTCAAAAGGGGAGTGCATTCCATAGCTCTGCTCAAATAGTGAGATCACCCAGGGAAAGGTATGAGGCTAGAAGGCTCATTCAGGCGGTTGTTCAGACCTGGGGAGACAGCATATACCATCCTGCGCTGTGGACTGAATCTTGGTCCCAGGGAACTTCCCTCCCCCCTCCTCAACTTGGCGTGCCATTGACGGAGATATGTAAGTTCATCTTTTAATCCATTTTTATTTTGTAATTGCCAATATATACTGTATCTTGTCTTGTTTGTAAAATCTTTTATATTTTTGCAAACACTGCCTATATTTTCTGGAGTAAAAGTATAAAAACTAGCTTCTTTTCCTTGCTCTATAACGTATCGCCACATCCTCCATGCTAAATTCATGTTACCATGTGGGTTGGCTCCTGACCAGATACTGATTTTACTGTAGAACGAGGAGCTGGTGGCAGCAAAGTGTTCTGGGGTATTTGGGAGACCCTGGCAGTGATGGACGGAGGTTTATGTGTGTATTCTATTGCCTGAAACTGGGGATATACATATCTCCCTCACTGCAGAGTACTTATCTAGGTGTAGTGTCCTGACTGACCTAAGGGTAAGGAGGGCACCAGAGGAGAGCTGAAAGTTCCTAACCTGAACTGGAAAGCGGGATATAATAAATCCCTGACGAACTGGGGGCAACTACACACTCCAGTTCATGATATATTGGTGGCAGAGTGGTGGGATCATAGAGCATTAGTGATCTGGTTTGAGCAATCATTCCTCTACTAAAAACTTGCATGGTTCTTGCGAGGACCCTGTGCAAAAAGTTTTGGAGAATGAACTCAGTGTTTATAAGTGCTGAGTGTTGTGAATTCTCTGGATTCAGAGTTGGG
>VIAB01002935.1:118564-130138 GCA_009801035.1 Oophaga pumilio | reverse complement strand
AGCCAATAATCTGAACCCTTGGCACACCGCTTTTGGAAGACACCCACAGAGAGGAGGTAGCGGCAAACTTAGGAAGCTGACAGAATCCATTGAGGTACATGACCAGGTGATCTGATCATCCAAACCTGGGTACTTTAAACATCTCCATGGGTTCAGTGATGGGCAGTGGATCAAATCTGTATTCCTCCAGTTGGAACCTTGGTGCCTTTTCTGCTGTTCTCTAGAGTCTCTCTGTAGATGGAGAAATATACATTTTTATACCAACAGCTGTCTTTCAGGCCAATATATATAGGTGTGGGGGAAGGTGAGATGAACTCAACTCTCATTGTTTGAGTGTTCAATTAAACTGCATATTCTGTCCTTCAATGTTCGCAGAACAACAAAATGCATAGAATAATACAATGGATAATCAACATCAATTATTCAATTAACCTGTGCTTTTGTCCCTCAAGGATAGCAGAGCAATAAGCTGCTGGTAATGATACAATAGGTAGTTAGCAAACATTCAATTCAACCTACAACAAGAGTCATCCTTTGGACTCCTATGAATAATAGCTCTTGTCCCTGGCCTTACTGAATAATACATCTGACATATTTAAGAATAAACGTGGTGTCGTCACAATTACGCTATCAGATGTCATTTTTTCATGTGTATGTGTTATTCTTGCTTTTCACGGATAGAAATAGAATCCTTTATAGGCTACGTGAATGTTTAGATGTTTTGCTTTTTTGTGGACCGAGTAGGCTGCACCAAAATATGAGGCCATGTCCGATTTTGATCAAAATCAGTCAAACTTGCCAATGCAAATCTATAGGTCAAGGAAAAAAGTCAGATAGCACTTGGGTGACATCTCCTTCGCACCTTAGTGCTGTTGTAAAGTTAATTTGATAGAAAAAACTTGAGGAACATTTCCGTATGCAAAGAAACAAAGCAAAATCTGATTAAACTCTGAAGGTAAAACCTTACACACTGAGCAAACACTGATGAAAATATGATCCATCAACTTGGTTCCTTTTTTTACATACTGTAGAAAAAAAATCAATGCTGTCAGAATGAGCCCCAGTGAGTTAATCTACTGCTCTTCCCTTCACAAAGGCCTTATTGCAAAAGCAGAGCATGAGCAGAAAACCTGGTAATCAAATGAAGTGTAATATTAGGACTAATGTCCAATATGAATATTGCAAGAATACAGATTTTATTTTTATATAGATTCTGAAAATTAAAAAAAAAGCATTATAATAAATTTAACATAAAAACTTGATTTAAACTATATGTTATTTTCTACAGAAATCTCACTTTCTGTTTAATGTCACATTGTAGCATGGTCAAGTTAATGGTTCTCCTGTGATGTGTTTTAATGTGTTGGGTATAAAATTACTGTGAATTGATATGAAGAGGAATGCTATTTCAGTTCTCGCATGTGGTCCCCAGTTTTTTTTTAGCTCACCATGAGCAAAGGGTCTTTTATCACAACATCATCACACAGCCACACTCACCCCATACACTGGGCCATGAGGAGCAGCTCTTACTTCTTCCGGATGTTAATTACGTCCATAGTAGAGAAGAGTACAGTCATTGGTAATTAGCATGGCTGGAAGATCCAGTGCTGACACCGCTGGAAGAGCACTATCACCAATGGTGAGTATAAGGCCGGCGTCACACTGGCGAGTGTGATGCGAGTAAGTCGCACGACTTTCTTGCATCAACACCCGCAGCATCAACACATGCAGCCGTACACTCGGGTCCGAGAGCGGGCGTCCGTGCCGGGTGTTGATGCGAGAAAGTCGTGCGACTTAATCGCATCACACTCGCCAGTGTGACAGCGGCCAAAGTGTTATTATTTTGATGGGAAGAAACATAAGAATTGATAAGGGTTTCTCTGAGTAGTGGACACACACTTTAACAATTGTACACTGCAGAATAAGATAGTGGTAAATACATATTGCATAATTTTATTTTCATTATTATCATAATTGTCTTCTTTTATAGATCAATACTCTTTTCTAAGTATGTCATGTTTTTTTCCTTTTCATTTTTATATTTAGGACCCTCTTCTGGCGCCATTGACTTACTCCCAACTCCTACTGCTGCCACCAACTGGACAGCTGGCCTGCCTATGGACAACAGTGGCATGATCTTTAAATTTGATGGCAAACAAGGAGTGAAAATTCCAGATGCTATAGTACCAAAAAACCTAACTGACCAATTTACTATCACAATGTGGATGAAGCATGGTCCTAGCCCTGGACTGAGAGCAGAAAAGGAGACAATACTATGCAATTCCGACAAAACAGGTAACAATACTTCTACACCATTATGACAGGATGCTCTCCTTCATACTAAGAAAGAAAATTCATGATTTATTATAAACACATATACCGGCCTATCATTATATAACCATTCTATGATTGTAATTGCCTTATAGCTGGGATTTTTGGCAGACACACCGTCTATGTTGTGAATTACACCCTAGATTTCAACGAGTATGTGTGCTACCAGTGAAAATCTCGGTTAGAACATTTATGAGACTGAAGGATGTCTGGATGATGCTTAAAGAGTTGTCTAGCCTCGAGATATTGATGACCTATCCATAAGATAGGTAATTGATATCAGATCGTGGGGGGTGGTCTGCAGGACCCAGCAATGACGAGTCCGACTACATGAAAGGAGGTGCTTATTGCCGTTCTATTCAATTTGTTTACATTCGGCCATCAGATGTCAGACCCCCACCAATCTCATGTTGGTTGCCTATCCTAAGGGTTTGTGCCCATGGCCATATTTTTCAGTCAGTGTGCGATCCAACAAACTTTGGATCGAACTCGAATCAATGTTATTTCATGGGGCTGTGCACATGTCAAAATGTCAGATTTTTTTCTGCATGCCAAACTTTGATCCAATATTCAGATCACACTCGGCCATGCAAGTCAGCGGGTCTGTAGAAAACATCAGACTGCATTCGGATGACATCTGAGTGCAGTCTCATTTCCACGGACTGGCAGAATGGAGAAGATGGAGACATTTTTTTTTTCTCTACTCCACATCCGAGAGAATCAGATCATACTATAATCATGCTGTGATGACACTCTGGTCAGAGTATTTACAATAATAGACCAAATTTTCTCGGATAAGAGAATACACAGATGTCTGCACCTAGCGTAAGTATGGGTCACAATGTCTGGTGACTAGAAACTGTAAAGACATTTGTGAGATTAGAAAAATGAATTGGATTGCAATACTACTTAAGACCTTAGGGTGGTGCTGTTTCTGCAAGTAAGCTGCCATGTTTTTATATAAATAACCATTTAAACACAAAGCTTATATTCAGTTTAGAAAAAAACAAAGGCTCAGTTAATGCCTATACCATCTTATTTATATTTTTTTCAATGTTCTGAAAAGATTGTGAAGTTAAAATATTTTTCTTGCAGAATGACAGATTTCACATAATGAATTTCATCTTTATTATTTGACTTTATGCAGGGTTTATTTAATGATATATCTAGTTCTGAAAGTGTGTGGCATTGTACTCACAAAACATAGTAAGGTTCCAACAAACCATCCAGTAGAAATAATGTGATCATCTGAGCTTCCGCATAGAAGAACGCTCTGATGTTCTCACAGTCAGCTTGTAACAGCTGCTATTATACCACAGTGCACTGGATTAAAGCACTTCTCCAAGAATGCATAACTACAGATCAATTAACAGATGCAGCACATGGGTAATTTACGAAAAACCCTATGTTACAGTTTGATCCTTGACTACAGATCTCATGGGCCACGACAAAAGGAAACAAACAATAGCGTAACGTTTACAGAATATATCCTGGCAAAATTATTGAGCTGTAGTTTTGTATTTCTGGAAACTGTTTTCGATGTCCTTCACATTGTTTTTCGGTATCTTTATCTGATTTTTTAAGAATTATTTTTACACACGTCCATTATAATAAAAGTTATGTAGTGAATAATAAAAAGTTTCTAAAATGGATAAAAGATTTGGAGCTGTAGGCCAGTCTCTATGGCGCAGTTTGATTTAGAATTCTGATGAATTTTGGTTAATAAATTGCCCAATATGTGAACTTTTGCAATCAATTTAATTTCATTTTTTTGCCGGTTCTTTAAGTCTACAGTACGCAATGAGTTTTTGGTGAGTTTTTGATGTTGCAGATTATCTGCATCATTTGTGCCCCAATAATTAAATCAACATAGTGACATTATTTTATTGTGTTTTTGAGCAAGTGGGTTTTTTATGGCATTTTTAAAAAAAATTTTTTTTTCTATTATTGATATGTCATGTTTTAAATAAAGCGGCTTTGTTTTTTATACTTCCTGGTATTTGTCTTTTACTAAACATTATTGATAGAGTCGTATGTGGATTGAATGCATTTTTGATATTTTTCTGCCATGGAAATGCACAAAAAATGCATTTGTGTTTTTTTACCTGCGGATTTTCTGCATCTATTGCAAGTCTATTGGAAAAATCTGCCCCAAAAATATCCGCGTACCTGCAAGAGAAATTGACATGTTGCAGATATGAAACACACACCACAGATCAGTTCATGTTGAGTAAAAATAAAAGAATAGTAGCCATGTGATGCATATAAATCCAATCCACTTTGTCAGAACTGTAAGACACTTGTACATGTAGTAAGATACTGTGTGTCACGACTATGTTGTTGGGTGTCCCGTGACCAGGGATTCCTTTTCTGACCCTAATGCTAGGGGGCACCCAAACTCACACTGTTCCCAGGATTACTTCTGATGGTGAAGATGCCGGGGCCAAGTACCTTGCCTTATCTCCTAAATCCATCCTCAGTCTGTACCCTTCCTGCATCAAGGGAAGAGAGGAGTAGAAGTGCACCATAATACACTAAATAGCCTAACAAGGTAATACAAATAGGGAAAAAGGAAAATACCAAGGATACAAATATACTCACACAAACAACAGAGGAAAACACCAGGAAGTGGAGGATGGGGTAAAACCAAAGTAGGAGAAGGAGGATAGCTAGCACACACCCAAAACCTAGCAACAGTCTCAGATAAATCCACAAAATGCCTTCTCAAGCAACAACAAACCAGGATCTCCTAGCCATGCAGCATTATCTAGCTTTGACAGTGAGTGCTAGCTGGGGCCCAGATTATATAGATAGATAAGAGTGGCTAACAGTGAACAACTGAGAGCCTTAATCTAGGAAAGCTTCCAAGAGCTCTCAACTGAACAGATTAACCCCCGCACTGCTAAAATAAACCTACACCGATAAATACAAAGGTGAAGTACTTCTAAAGAGTGCAGAAGGAGAAATCAGACACTGCAGCCTGCTGGCTCTTCTCTGTCACTGTAAACCCGGGACACTGTGTTTTTAGTGCAGAGAAAATACGCAAAATCAAAATGTCTTTGTCTGCACACAACCTAAAAGAAAAAAGACTGTTAATAACTTAGGAAATGCTGTAGCTTGGTGGGTAGCACGGTTACTTAGCAGCATAGTGTCATGGGTTCAAACCTCACCAAGTGCAACATCAGCAAGGAGTTTATGTGGGTCTGCGCCACAAACATTATAAGGCCGGCGTCACACTGGCGAGTGTGATGCGAGTAATTCGCACGACTTTCTCGCATCAACACCCAGCACGGCCGCCCGCTCTCGGACCCGAGTGTGCGGCTGCATGTATTTCTATGCAGCCGCACACTCAGGTCTGAGAGCAGGCGGCCGTGCCGGGTGTTGATGCGAGAAAGTCGTGCGACTTACTCGCATCACACTCGCCAGTGTGACGCCGGCCTCATAGGGATCTTATGTTGTCATTAATGTACTTTTTAGGCCTTGCAATGACTGTAAAGTACTGAATAATAAACCTTAGTATTTTATTACCACACTTCTTTTTTATACAGTTCTAATGCAGATATATGTATCTCCATGGATACAGAATATAAACCAGAACTGGAAGTACAGTATACAACTGATGCAGAATACGGAACAAAGTAGAGGATGTGCAAGTAGATTTACTCAAAATACTCAATTCACTTGCAAAACCTCAGACACTCAGAGGAGTAGAACAGATGAAAGCCATATCATTTGGTTGCAAACTCATACAAACATGACTTCATATGAGTCTTTCTACACCAATACACAGTAGCATGCATACAGTTAACAAATTTGCAGAATACTCACATTTGTTACTCCTCGTCATCTGTTCTGTGATCACTTGATGTTCTTTGATTACTAGGCCCCAGCGATAATGAGCATTACATGACATTGGGGATTTACTGAAGCATTAATATCAGTAAGGTCTGTTAAACAGAGACAGACAGGAAACCACAAAAACATTCCTAAATTCTAAGAATACATGTCCCACCTGTAACCTACAATAAGCATGTACAATGTTACGCTTTGTTTATCCGTGTTCTTCTCTTTCAGAAATGAACCGCCATCACTATGCCTTGTATGTGCACAACTGCCGTCTTGTCTTCCTGTTACGCCGTGATTTCGACCAGGCTGACACTTTCCGACCTGCTGAGTTTCATTGGAAGTTAGATCAGGTAGTAGACTTTCCTTTCTTTTCCTTCAATCTGCAGCATTTCAGGAGCATTTTGTGCAGTTCTCCAGCCTTGCTGTAGGAATAGATGTAACTATGTCCCCTACAGCTTTGTACAACCTTTGCTAATGGAGAGGTCACTTGGCACGTCTTTCAGAAGGGAACTGACGGGTGGTCCTTTTAGAAATCACACATAAACCATGGAGACTATGTTCGCTATTTGTTGTGCAGCATTTGATGATTGTATTGCCACATTTTATAGACTGCAGCCCTCGCTGATCAATATATCATTTGTTATGGTGCCGTTCATATTTAGAAATGTTCTGCAAATTGAACATAGCGTGAGTGCTTCTATTGCTTCGTTTCAGAGGGTGTTGTAAATAATTCAGATGTGTGCGCTGTAAAATATGCCATGTACCTTTTTATAGTGATATTAATTCCAAGGGAGATGATGAACTGCTTTTCATTATTTCCACTAATATATTTAAAAGTCAAATCTAATATTTTAACCTTTTCATTTGTCAGTTTGCGTCTTGGTGTTTCTGACATGTTTTCTGTATTGATGGATCCAAAAGACAACCATTAATTTTAATTGGACTTGTTTTATACAGTATAATGTAGTCATACTACACCAACATATAGAAATACTGTGTAGGAAGAATTGCTCTTGTATTGTAAGAGAGATAATGGTAATTAACCCGTCTGGGAGAGGAGTGAAAAATTAAGAGAAGACAAAACAGCAACTCTAATGATGAACCTTACCATAGATAATTAATAAAACCATCTAAGGCCAGGTGCAGATGACAATATTTTAGGTTTGAGTGTGATTGAACACGCACATTTCCAATTTTTTCCTTAGACAAAAAAAAATCAATTTTTTCCTTAGACAGAGTCTGTCTAAGGAAAATATCACAACATGCATAATTTGCATCTGGAAATCAAATCATATTAGGCCATGAAAGTCAGTGAGTCCACGGAAAAATCGGATTATACTCGAATGGCATTTGAGTGTAGCCCAATTTTCACAGATTGACAAAATAGAGATGGCAAATTTTTTTTTCCATCTTCTCCTTATCTTAGAAAATCAGATTAGAGATGAGCGAATTTGTTCATATTCGGTTCCGAATAAGATCGGAAACGAATATTGTTTTTGCAATATTCATCGTACACAGCCGAACGTCATTAGAGTCAATAGGAGTAAAAATTACCGAATATGTTTGAAACTGATCATAAGACAAACATTCGGCACGAATAGTGTTCAAATATGGCCTGAATATGTCAAAATCCGATTTGGGACCAAAATCCGAACAAATTCGCTCATTTCTAAATCAGATCACACTCTGATCACACTCTGAACAAACTGATCAGAGTGTGATTGACATAATCGGAACAATTTTCTCGGATGAGAGAAAGTACGGTTGTGTGACCCTGGCCTAAGAAATCTCCATTGTAGAAGTGATTCCACATATTTATAAATCTTGGAGCAACATAAGAGTGCTTGCTCCATTTTGGAGCTAGTCAAAGACAATTGCAAGGACAGATTTTTGGTAAGAGACAAATTAATGTCATGATACCCATGGCTGACTATTTCCATACAAGTTTCCATTTACCAATTACCAAAATAATACATGTAGCATCTGAGCATATTAAGAGGCAAATATCTACATAAGTGCAAGCATCCAAAGTAGACCCTATGATTTAATTAATGTAAAATAGTTACTGGTGCTATTTAGAGGGTTACGCTGTATCATTGTGGGGTACACTGTGGCTAGAGCTCTATAGAGTGTGGATTGCTCATATTGATGGCTGATATTTTAATGGGAGCACAGTTAGAACTGCAATATACTCTTCAGCTGCTGCACCAAACTGTTTTTGAAATTTTTTATTTATCTTTTATTTTATACATACTGTATATACTCGAGTATAAGCCAACCCGAATATAAGCCAAGGCACCTAATTTTGCCACAGAAAACTGAGTAAGCTTATTGACTTGAGTATAAGCCGGATATGTATTGTCCCCCTCATCCAACAACAATATCAGAGCGCCCCCATAAGCAGTCAGGGAGTACACATAACAAAACCAGAGCACCCCCATAAGCAGTCAGGGAATACACATAATACCAGAGTGCCCCCATAAGCCGTCAAGGAGTACACAAACAATGCTAAAGAGTAGATATAACAGTACCAGAGTGCCCCCATAAACAGCGCCAGACAGTACACATAAGCAGTCATAGAGAATACACATAAGTGCCAGAGTGCCTCATAAACAGTGCCATATTGTCCCCAAACAGTGTCATATTGTCACCATAGACAGTGTCAGACAGTACACATAAACAGTACCAGAGTGCCCCGATAAACGGTGCCAGAGTACACATAAGCAGTGCCAGAATTCCCCCATAAACAGTGCCAGCTGTCCCCATAAACAATGCCAGAGAGCACACAAATAGTGCTAGAGTGCCCCCATAAACAGTGGCAGACAGTATACATAAACAGTTCCAGAGGGTATACATGAACAAATAGTGACCAAGGGCCCCTATGAACAGTACCAATGTCCCTCCCACTCACCATCCTGGCTTCGCTGGATCTCCATCCTCCCTGCATTGTCCTGGGGCCGGCAGTTCTTCCTGCTTGTTCCTGTGCAGAGCAGTTATATGAACCCGCTCATTAAGGTAATGAATATGTGCTCCATGCCTATGGAAGTGGAGACACGTCCATATTCCTTACCTTAATGAGCGGGGTCACATGACCGTTCTGCACAGGAACGAGCAGGAAGAGCTGCCGGCCCGGGACAACAGAGATGCAGGGAGGATGTTGATCCAGCTATGGAGGGTGAGAATTGATGTCTGACTCGTGTATAAGCCGAGGGGGGCGTTTTCAGCACAAAAAAAATGTGCTGCTTAGTCGTACATGGGTTGGTAGGTCTTTGCTCTGCTGCATGACCATCCGCATGTGCGGTCCCTGGTTGCCGCTGTGGAAGATGTCTGCAGGTTGCGAGGTCATTTACAACTGGTGCATGACTTTCCACATTTGTCTGGGCATGCAGGCGCTGCCAGGTGCCCTGAACCTCAGTTCCTGCACTGATTGTGCTGTAATGGTTTCCGTTTGTGCTTAGGGCGTGCGCGGCCACACCTCCCCTGCTTTTATCAGGGTTAGTGTGTGTACTTGAAATGCTAGTAGAAAATGAACTCGGCACTCAACTTTAGTATAGTGAGAATAAAGATTTTTATTCACAGTAGTAACACGAAACATTTCGGTCCTATATCATGGACCTTCATCAGTCACAGATACTATTTGGAAGGGGGTTGATCCACATAGGAAAGAAAGAAAGGGCTGGATTTAGCCTGTGTTGGTGGGGTGAAATGAGGAAGAGCACTATGCCTCTATTGCACTAGTCCGGCAGTGAGGATAGGTCTCTGCGTTGCACGCTCAGATTAGCGGTGGACACAGTGTCCAACGCAGAGACCTATGTGGATCAACCCCTTTCACAGTAGTATCTTGATTCTGTACCGGTCCTGTACCTGACCCTGTCTGAACTGTGACTGCTGTGTCATGTTTCTGGAATTCCTCTGTGTCTGGAGACATGTACCCAGTGACTTTGAGTCTCTTGTAACCAGTGTTTTGGCTGAGCATCCACTACTCTGTGCTCTGACTACCATGCAGTGCTAGCTCCAGGCAGGCCCAGCAATACTACAGTTCTAGCACCATCCCACTTGAGTTCCTTCCTAGGTCCGATGCCCAGAGCCTGACTACCGCAGTCTGGAACCTGATGACCGCTGTCTGGATCTTGGAGTCTGATGACCGCAGTGTTGCCTGTAGGTCGTGTCGGATGTCTGGAACTAAATGACTCCTGTCTGATGTCTGCCGATGACTCTGATGTCCTCGTGTATCCTGATGTCCTGCCTGTGTCCTGATGTCCACCCTGTGTCCAGATGTCCTGATGTCCTGCCTGCGTCGTGATGATCTTGTGTGTCCTGGTGTGCTGATGTCTTGCCTGTGTCCTGATGACCCCGTGTATCCTGATATCCTGCCTGTGTCCTGATGTCCCGATGTCCCACCTATGTGTGTCTTGGTGATCTGTTGGTGCCTTGGCATCCACTGGGTGGTACCCTTCTGGGAGGTGTGGAATCGGGAGCCTGGCATAGTCATGTTTGGTTTATGTACTGTGTGACTTTACTTTAGTAAACTTTACATTCTCTATACCTGAAGTTGTGCTGTGTAATCAAGTCCTACGTGTCTTTTCCTTGTCCACATGCTCAGCTGCCACAGAACCCCAGTCTCTGCCCTTCCCTAGTTCGGGTTGGCCCGGGTCCCCATTTGTGGAATAAAGATTCCATATTGCATTCTCGGGGGACACCCGCCCCACACCGTCGTGGTCGGTCGGTGAGGGGGCGTTTAAGGGCTGGGCTGCAACCTTGGTAGCTGCATTTCATCATGACAGAAGCTCAGGCCTTGGACTCAGCTGAGCATGTGTGGACATTAGGACTGTTTCCGAGCCCCGCTTGGCCGGTGGATGAGATGGTTCGGATTCCAGCTGGTAGTGGACTTGATTGCTCAACCCTGCGCCTGGTTAGTGGTATGGATTTCTGGAGCAATGAACTCTGCTGCTTGTGAACTGGGACTTACCGCCTATCCCAAGAAAAGTTTCTGTGCATTTTTTTGGGACATCAGAAGAGGGGGCTGTAGGAGGGGATAATGTCATGCCATTCTGTCTGTACCTCGTTGTCGGCGTGACAATGCAGGTCTTTGCTTTAACTCTTTGCTCCTTTCCCCCAAATTCAGCTGTGATAATGTTGGCTGTCACCATTAAGGAGCCTGCTCAGTTCCCTGCTCTGCTGCTTAGCCGTGCATGGGTTGGTAGGTCTTTGCTCTGTTGCATGACCATCCGCATGTGCGGACCCTGGTTGCTGCTGTGGAAGCTGTCCGTGGGTTGTGAGGTCATTTACAGCTGGTGCATGACTTTCCATGTGTGTCTGGGCCTGCAGCCGCTGCCAGGTGCCCTGAGCCTCAGTTCCAGCACTGATTGTGCTGTATTGGTTTCCGTTTGTGATTAG
>VIAB01002935.1:95489-109661 GCA_009801035.1 Oophaga pumilio | reverse complement strand
TCCTCTCACCCCCCTTTCTTGGTATGCATGCTACCTCTCATCCCATTAGCCTGATATGCATGGTCCCCTCATCGCCCTTTCCTGATATGTATGGTCCCCCTCACCCCTATTAAACTGCACACCTACAAGAAAAAGAACATTTATACTCACCTTTCTTCCCTGTGGTCCAGCGCTGTCAAGTTCTTCCGGAGGCTGGGGAGGAGTGTGGCGCCGGAGTATGCTCATGCCCATACCGCACTGTCCGGCGCCATATTTCTGAAGACACACTGCAAATGTGTCTTCAGTAAAATGGCGGCGGATAGCGCTATGCGCATGCGCGATTCCGACGCCGCTCTCCGGCAAGAGAAGCGCCGCTGCAACGCTCGTCCCGGTCAGGTAAGTATGTAAGTATGGCGCTGGATATCACAGTATGCATTCAGTGTCTACGCGTACCGCGATATCCAGCGCCATACACATTCCTCACCACTGGATGCCGTCTTCTGTCTGGAGCCAGACTGCGCAGGTGTGTCGCGTTTGCTCAGTCTATAAAGGCTTTGGACAGAGGGACGCTTACAGCATTATATTATCGATAAAATGATACCTTGGTTGATGAAATCCGTCTTGTGGCTGTTTCTTAATCTTTATTTCTAGTTTTGTGTTAATGATATGCTCGTGTCCTAAGGCGGGGTTCATGTATGGGGTGCTCTGATTAGATATTCATAATGCAGACTGCAGACATGTCACTGATCCCTCACTGACCTGCCCCCTAGTTTACATATTGAATACCTGTACATACTGAATTAAAAAAAAACCTTCTGCAGACAGGTGCCGGCCGACTGCACCTGCGCAGTAGCAGAGATTGGTGTGTATCGGTGTAGCCGAGTGCTGCTGTGCAGGTGCAGGTGGCGCCATCTTGGAAGAGAATTTTATTTTCATCTCCAGTAAAATGGCGCCTGCAACAACCATAGAGGTCTCTATGACATCTCTGGTTGTCAAGGCAACGCGTTGCCGACCCCCGATCACATGACGGTGTCGGCGATGCGCTCACTTCCGGCCTGGCGGCCGGAAGCTCTAGTTGAATGCCCGCTTAACTAGTTAATAGGCGCAAGCAGATCGCAATTCAGCTAGCGCCTATTGCGGGCACATGTCAGCTGTGTATAACAGCTGACATGTCGTGGCTTTGAGGTGGGCTCAATGTCGGAGCCCACCTCAAAGCAGGGGATCCTTACCGATGACGTACTATCCCGTCATCAGTAAGGAAGGGGTTACAATCCTCCGGGACTTATGGCGCTTAGTGGGGTCCTTTATCCCACATATATATACATTATTCCTTCCTAAACTGTGGGTCAATAGTGCCGCCTACTTTTATGGTAAATGTTGACCTTGTTCTGAGATTGCCTTTCACCCTTTACATCAATGCTGCAGAGGACTTTTTAAAAAAAAATCTTTATCTTTCCTTTAAAAAGACAGTTTCTAATGTTCTGCTTAGGGTTGCTGTCTGTTTTACTTAGAAGGTTTTTATTCTTGAGAATGTATCTTGAGGAAAAAAGATCTCAAGAGCAGCATGAGCTGAATTCATTACAGGCAAGCAGTTCTGGTGCCTAATGCTTTGTGAGTACACCTTTAACCCAGTCAGTGCCTGGAGGAATCTTTAACTTAGGATGAGGTACTTAGCTACAGGCTTTTCTATCATCCAAGCGGTTAAGGTTATACACAGAGAACTGTAATGCACCACATCTACCTAAGCAGCTGGCGAGATAAATGATAAATGACTCATGTTAATCCTACCAGAGAGAATTATTCCAAGTCAATTCCACTGTATCAAGTAGGGTCTGAGTCCATTAACTTTCTATCCCTTAAAGTCTTTTCTGACATAGTTTATTTGCAAAGCTTTTACTGGTCTGACCAGTTTTCTGCCTATCTCAATGGCAATCATTTCTTTAAGATTCTTAAAGATTAGGACGATTGCCTCGGGGCTGACCTACATGTCAGGTGAAGCCAAGAGATTCAAATACGCTTTTCCTTATTGTGTACAGTATCCAGCAAAACCGTTAGGAAAAATAGCAATGGACTGCTATTCCTAAATCTAGCTAGAACCGATTTTGTAGGATGAAAAGGATGAAAGGGTCACCTCCCTGCTCTGTACTCATCTTATATGGGATTTGGCAGAGAGACAGGAAAATGTGGATCACGAGGTCGGATTAGTGCGCGAACATAACTGCCGAGCAGTCAATACTCGCATTAATCTTTTTTATTCATTTATTTTTTTAGAGCTGTAAACATTTATTGCAAATTGAAATTTGTAAAATATTTTACATGTAGCTTAAAGCATATACTGTGTGGAAATGACTGCTCTGATTCATCATAGAGGATACAGGGAAAGCTTCGTTTTTATTACTTTTTCAGATGCCCTGGCTTAGGTGGCTTATTGGCTACAAAAATCACAGTTCTTGACATTTAAAAGCACAGTAAGTAAGGTCACAAGAAGCCAGCTGAGTGCGGAGGATTTCAGAAACTAAAGGGCTGCTTCTTTTATATAAAAATATATTGAATGTTCATCTTTCATCGCTAGTTTACAACTTTTAAACAGATCTACTCTACAATAAAAAAAATAACTTTGTGAATACAATAAATTTCTGTTTATTATTAACAAGGATTATGCTTTACAACCTGTAGTTTAGTAAGGAAATGCTTTGTAATCACCATTGGAAACAGTCAGAAAGCTTAGATTCATCCCTAAAAGTTTAGGCAAGTTAACTTTTTACACTGGTAAGTCCAGCATTTAACTCTCCACAAGGAGAGACATTAAGCCTTAGATCGCAGGCAGAGGCCTCTTATACAGAGATATAAATTCTCATACATTGCACTTACGAGGGGCAACACCCCGAACGTGTGTCTGCAAATTGAGATTCTCCAAATATAAAAGGTTGTAAAGGAGTGCATTACTCACAAAAAAGAGGGAGACATTCTTCAAGTGAGTATACTGAATACTGTGTATATACACTACTGTGGAAAAGATTTAGGCAGGTGTGGAAAAAAAGTGTAAGTAAGAATATTTGTAAAATTAGTCATATTATTAGAGCATTTTATCAATTAGGAAAATTAAGTCACCGAACAAAAGATACATTTAAATAAATTCAGTATTTGGTGTGAAGAACTCCCTTTGTCTTCAAAACAGTATAAATTCTTCTAAATACATTTGCACAAAGTTTGGTATCTTGTAAGATTATAGTCAGTTGCATGAGTAACCAATAATACTAGAACAGTTGATATTGATCATAATAGATAGAAATACAGTCATTAACTGAAGCAAAAACAGCTGTGCCAGAAGCTTTCAACTGGTGAGAAGCAGCCAACATTTGCTAAAGGTGAGGTTATGGAAGACCCTTTCATGTCTAAGGCCATACGTAATATAAGATTCAGCAAAGCAAAAAGATACAACCTAGCTATACTGCATTAGCAAGGTCTCTCCCAGGCAAGGATTTGAAAGCAAACTAAGTTTTCAAGATGAGCTGTTTAATGTGTTTTGAAATTGCACCAAGAAATCGTCAAAATTGAGGAATATACAGCAGTAGACATAGTAGTAGTAAAGAAACAAACGAAAGACACATCAGTCCTGATTCATCAGAACTTTTTGTCCAGAAATCTGAAAGAATGCATTGAAAGTTGAAATTTTTTTTACGTAACTTGGAGTTACGCAAAAATATTTAAGCTTTTCATGCAAGTTTCAGCCAGCTTTCCAAAATGGGGACGTGAAGGAGTGCGGCGGAAGCCACTCATCTAGTTCCTGACAAGTTGTAGTGTACCTTACACCATAGAACTTAACCTATTTCCTGGAGTAAGATTTGTGATGAGGAGCACAGAGGTGCACACTACTTTTAAGACTCTCCTAATTTTTTAAGAGGCATGCACCTCTTAATGAATCTAGAGCGTCTTACACCAACATAACCCCTTATCAAGACCTCTGTGACCAACGTTGGTCTTGATGTATCGAGGCAATCATGCTTCCCTTCAAAATGAAAAGAACTGGTAGCACTCAGTGGTACCCAGCTACACTCATATGTTGTTCGGAGGAGTGTGACCATATATTCAATTTAGAAACATGGACAAGCAACTCAACTATCTATGAAAACATAGAAACTGGGGTGCAGAAAAATGTAAGCAGGTGCACTGGACTGATGAGTCTAAATATGAAATATCTGGTGTTAATAGAAAGCAGAGCGGTAAAATATTGAGTGTCTGCAGGCAACAGTGCAGCATTCTGGCAGTTCATTGCAAGTTTGGGGCTGCATTTCAACAGAAGGAGAAGGGGATTGGGTCAGGATAAATAGTGTGCTCAATATTGGGAAAGACAGGCAGATACTTTTTAATCATGCAATACCTTCAGAGAGACATCTGATTGGCTATATGTTTATTCTGCAAAAATGACAAATTGCAAATGTCATTCAGAACTCTACAGTTTAAAGAAGAACAATGAGTTGTGGAAGTGATGATATGGCTCTCACAGAGTGATGATCTCAACAACAGTGAGCCTGTCTGGGGTTAAAAGAAGAGACAGAAGGGATTGCACAAGCCAAAGACAACAGAAGACTTGCAGTTAGCTTTACAACATGTTTGGAGCATTCTCCCTTGAAAGTTTTTTTTAAACTGTGTGCAAATATACCTGATAGAATTATTGCTGTTTTGAAAGTAAAAGGCGGTCACGTCAAATATCTATTTGATTTAGATTTCCCTTTTGTTCATTCAGTGTGCATTTTATTAATTGATAGAAATAAACTATTAACTGTTGCACAGTACTGTATATTGAAATGATTTATACTTGTGTTATCTAGATACTCACAGCTTTGGAAACTGAGGTGGTCAAGTGAGGTAGATGCAAGTAGGATATAGGGTAAGGTAAGCGTTGGCCATGCCTAACAGTTATTTTCAGTCAGTCTAGTCACAGTGGCCTACTCACATATAGAGCTGCAGCCATTATGCTAAATTTGCACAATGCATCAGTTAATGGAAAGAGCTAATTGCTTCACCATCCACCCAACACACAAATTGTCTGAGTTGCTCTTTATACCAGGCTAGCACCGCTCAGTATCTCAGGTGAGTGCCAAAGTAATCAGCTGTTGTATTCAGTTGAGAATGCGAATTGGCCTGGGGTCACTCACTTCACCTCTTTGGAGCATTTACAAGATGAAGTTGACCATCTAATGTCCAATGTGAACAAGATCCATAAGACACTCCACCCTACAGTAACTTCTCCTAGATAGTGGTGGGGAAAACTACATCTTTGTCCAGGCTTCAGGAATTCCAGGCTATTTTTTGTATCACAGTGCCATGATTATGACAAAGGCATTGGTAACACCCAGATGTCAAATTAGAGACACAACAATAGAACAACACAACTGATAGTTAGAAATAAGATGTTCCAAAATTGTTATCTAATTAGGAAATTAAATATCAACTGAGACGTGAGGAGATCTTACTGGTCCTCTTTTTTGGACTGACCTACTTGATGGGTGGAATGTAATGTACCAGTGAATCTGTTCCCACCAGCTTCTGAGATATTTATGTATCTACACACAATATATGACACAATAACGCACTTTGTGTACTTCCTATACAACAATGTTCCCTTGCTCTGCATATCATTTCTACAGTGTCCTCTTAAATTTTTTGGACTCTGATTTAGATATGAAAAAAAAATGTCTTGCATTTTCCAAATGACTTTTAATGAATGTTTTAGTGCATCAGAGAATCTGCAGCTTTTAAATAATAAGTGGCCTTTAATATCTCCTCATTTACTCTGACACACAAGATTGCATTTAGTTTTTCCGTAATGATGTATCATATCCCATTAATTCTTTTCCAACATCCAAGTGATCTTTGGTGCTTCACAGTGAACAGACCAATTAATCTCAAAGCACTGAGAGACATCCCAAAAAATGCTGTCACATTTCACTAAATAAGTTATGGCATTGTTAACAGTCATGATGAATTATTGGATAATAGAGACGACATTGTAATAGTTTCTGGAGCCGAATTTGGTGTTAAAATATTCTACATTAGAACGTAGGATTCTGTTAAAATACTTACATAATAAATCTTATCTTATTACGCTTTTAATGATTCCGCCGGGTTTAAAAGCACATCACATGAAATTGAAAAGTGCAGGAACGCTGAGCAACAGGCTGGCCATATGGAGGCCATTCCTATTTACAGAAATGGCTTACCGTAATACTATTTAACTATTGAATTACTATAATGGACTCTTTTTTTCCTGTGTTATGTCAAACTTCTATAATATATTGGAAACATTTGCAAGAATAAAGAGCACTGTGTATGGCTTAATGGAATTTCAGGGCTTGAAAGCAGCAAAAGATTTTCAAAACCCTCAAAATATATTTAGATACATGGACATATTTTATTTATCATTCAATACAGGATATTAGAAGCATAGAAACACCTACGATTTCTATATTGAACACATAATAAGGACCAATAGATTTTTATACAGTAATTATGTGAAATTTAAAAAAGGACCTCCATGTTTGATTATGACATAGCCCTTTGGTGCTAGAGATAAAGCCAAATATCTGTTCACAATGCACATGGGGAAGAGACTTAGAACCTCTTTTTTTATTAAACCAATAGCAGCATTTGGATTTTACATAGCTACTCCCTGACATAGCGCAGTATTTCCTGTGATTCTTATAAACCTAGTTGTGTGTAAAGGGGGCTGGCTTGCTGATCATTTTAGTAGCTAAGAAAATGTCCTATTCTGTCATAGGTAATGAATAGACAGAGAGCATGCCTGGCTTAGGCTATGTTTACATGTCCAGTAATCATCTGTTAGAAGAGATCCAGCAGCAATCCATTAACAAAAAAGTTGTGCAGACACAACTTTTTTGTCACACTAAAAAAAAACCTGATGTCATCTGGATCCGTTTTTTTAAACATTGAAATATATGGAATACAGATCCATTAATTAGCCATCCTTTATCTTCCACTTGAAACTGATCTAGTAGTAACCAAAACAAGGATATTTCAGCTAGAAAAGAAAACAAATGGACAATTAATTAATGGATCCATTTTCCTTACACTTCAATTTAAAAAAAAACAGATCAAGTTGAAATAACTTTTTAAGCCAGATATAAAAGTTGTGTCTGCACAATTATTTTGTCAATTGATTACTGTTCAGTATTTGGTCAGTATTTTACATCAGCATTTTTAAGCCAAAACCAGGTGTGGGTGAAAAATAAAATGCAGAAGTGGTGCTCATGTTTCAATTATACTTTTACTCTGATTGACCTCTTCTAATTTTGGCTTACAATACTGATGTAAAATATTGACCAATTACTGTACATGTGAACGTGACCTAACAGATGACTTGACATGTGAACATAGCCTTAAGGGTATGCCACACTAAACAGCGTCGCTAACGAGATCGCTAAAAAACGTCACTATTTAGCGATCTCGTTAGTGACGTTGTTGTGTGTGGCATGTACTAACGACGTGGCCCCTGCTGTGATCCTGCTGTGATCTCGTTCATCGTTCTCATCGTTCCGGACCCTATTTTTATCGTTGGCGTCCCGCTGGTGAGTATATATCGCTGAGTGTGGCACCTTTTTGTTAGCGATGTGTGGTGTTTTTGTACCGCCAAAGTCGTTAAGGAGATCGCTAACCGCGATAGCGTCCTTAACGACATCGCTAAATTAGTGCGCTACTAGCGATATTAAAACGATCCCGCTAGCGATCGCATTAGTATGCGTCGTTATCGTGATCGCTAGCGGGAGCGTTTAGTGTGGCAGTACCTTAAGCTATTGAAATAAGCAGCACAGGTCATCTTCTGATATGGGGAAAAGCTGTCCTGTATTAGACACTAAATGAAAGAGGACCCAGGACTGGAGCTTGATCAGCACAGCTTTCAAGAGTCATGTAGGTCAGTAAGTTTCATAACTCACTTATTTGATGACATTTAGGTACAGTTTTTTAGGTAGACCATCACTTTAAGTACTAGTCCTATAGACTTTAACATGTTTAGAGTTGATCTTGACTACTGAACACCCTACATACACCAAATATTGTGTTACAGTTTATGGGAATATTTATTTTCCCATCAGAGTCACATCTGTGGATGAGCAGCTAATTTGAAAATAAGTGTTAAGGAAAGAGGCCAACCATGCAACCACCGCTAAGGTAATTAGGTGGCTTTCAGCTGTTTTAAATCCTAGGGGGCTCCCAGGACCTGTTTATCTTTTTGAGTCTACTGTCATTCTGCTTTGATAGTCGGGCACCCCAGAGACTTCTTTATATTGTGATAATAAATTAGGTATGTTCTCAGATGTGTTATGGATGCAACAGATGTGTTTGGACAAACCATGATTCTCTAAGGCATACATCCAAGTACCTTGTACTGGAGATAAAATAATTCACAAATATGCTGCTTGCGATTTCCTTTTTACATATATAGAACCATTACTCTGTTCCTACTCAGTGTGATCTTTCAAGTTCATTAAACAATTGCAAGGATAAAAACTATTTGTCAGGTAAAAGATAATACATTTATATATTGTAACATCCCTGACGGCTTCACTGCATGGCTTCCCATCTCCAATCTTTCTCACCGCTCCGGGCCATGCTGTGAGTTCTGTCCTCTGCCGGCTCCTTGCTGTGAACCTCATGACCTTGCATACTGCATACTTCCTGGCTGTATGCTTAGTGCGGCGGCCCCTGCACTTCCTGAGCCGTATAGAGACAGTGTGCACCTTTCTAAGGTGTCCTCAGCCAATTGCTAAGAGGCATCAGATACTTAAGGCATCCCCACCCATTGGAGGATGCCTGAGCAACAAATTCCCTCAGTCGGTGCCTTGCTGCTGAGTTGCCAGGTCCTGTCCTGCTTTCCGCCTTCTCTGGGGGCTTCATACCCAGTCCTGTTACTGTGCTTGTGTGTCATTTTTCCAGCCTCCCCGCGGGCTCCATTCTCAGGCCTGTATCCTTGTCCTGTACTTGTTCCCGTGTCCGTCCTTGTCTGTACTAAGTCTTATACCTCAACCTGCTTGTATCCTTGTCTGCAACCTTTCCTTCCCTGCTGTTTCTCTCCTTGTGTCTTATACTGTTTCTCGCAGTTCCCACACCAGCACCCGTCTCTATCTGGTTGTCGCTGCACAACGATAGTTTCCCTAGTGTTCACTTGGTACTTCACGGCAAGTACTTGTGTTGTTCAGTTCTGCTCTGCTCTCCTGTTCCGCTACCTGTGGCTTTGCTTTGTGCTCTGCTCACCGCACCTAGCGGCTCTGCTCTGCTCACCGCACCCAGCAGCTCTGCTCTGCTCACTGCACCCAGAGGCTCTGCTCTCCGCAACTTGCGGCTCTGCTCTGCTCGCTGTAACCTACTGCTCTGCTCGCCGCACCCAGCGGCTCTGCTTTGCTCGCCGCACCCAGCTCCTCTGCTTTGCTTGACGCACCCAGCATCTCTGCTCTGCTCGCCGCACCCAGCGGCTCTGCTCCCGCTCCGCACCCTGCGGTTCTACTCTGCTCCTGCTCCGCACCTTGCGGGTCTTTGTCCCTCTAGTCTGCACTAGATCCTACCTGTTCCTCTATCCCTCTAGTCTGAATTGGCTCCTATCGGTTCTGGACTCTCCAGTCCAGACTGGCTCCTACCTGTTACTTTATCCCCCTCGTTCCGGCCAGTGTTCCTGTCCCTCCAGCCATGCCCGCCTGCCTGCCAGAGTGCCAGCCATGCCCACCTACCTGCCATAGTGCCTGCCGTACCCATCTGTACTTGCTCGTACCTGTTATTAGTGTTCTGTCCCCAGTGGGATCAGCTGCTACTGCCAGACACCACCCTGGAGTGGTACCTTGCAGCTACCTGCTGCCCAAGCCTGACCTCACATCAGAGGCTCCAGTGAACACCAAGGTAGCTGCTTAGTCACCCCCTTCCAGGGTAGTCTGATTTGTGGCACAGAGGGGCCACATCCCCATGCTCATGCCAACCAGTCAGGGCGCGAGCGTTACAGACTGCTCAGGCCATGGACCCCACTGAATCCCATGGTCCTTCGCTCTCGGAGCAAGATTCATTTTTATTTTGTCAGCATGACCAATCGAATAAATTTTTCAGCCAATCCGAAGTTCAGACTTTCACTTCTGCAGCCCAAATCATAGTCCCTGCACATGTAATTTCTCAACCTGCACCCGCCCCTGCAGATCCGCCAAGGTACGATGGGGATCCAAAGCAGTGCCGTATGTTCCTGGAGCAGTGCTTGCGATACTTGAATTGGTATGCTCCCCAACTTTTCTCTGATTTGGTCAAGGTGGGAGCACTAATGTCCTACTTAACAGGAGATGCCTTGAGGTGGCTTAACCCCCCCAGGGAAGAAGGGGATCCCATCACCTAGAACTTTCCGGCCTTCCTGGTGGTCTACTGTAAAGCCATTGATAAGCCTAGTTCACTGTCTTCTGCAAAGTCTTCCCCCCAATCTTCCAGAGACATACCAGACGAAAGAAACCTACTAGTAAACCTTCATGTCCGACCACGACAGTCCAAAACCCATCTGTTCCTCAACTTGTTAAAGCAGATACCTGAGCAAAACCCAGCAGCCTGAATCCAGTCAATAGAAGGGAATGCGGTATTTCTGCGGTTGTGTGAAACATCTTAACGGTCTCTGCCCTGAGAAGCCTGTACTCCAGAGCCTTGGGTCAGCAGGAGAGGCTGCCGTTGACGAGAGTTCTTCCTCTCCACTAAAGTCAATGACTGTTTCTTTGTTTTCTGGGAGGTTTGGGGTATTTAATCCCCCAGCCACACGGAGTCGTTGTGTGATCTCTGTTCTGCAGCTCCAGAATCCGGTAAGGGTGCTATCTGGTGATGGCCGATACCTATTTAAGAGCCGTCTAGTTTTGCAGGGACAACTACAGTTTCAAGTCGGAGCCTTATACATGAAGAAGTTCATCTTACACATGCTGTCTGGTATGCCCATGAGTCATTCTGAGCCAAGAACACTACTACCCGTTCACATCTGGAGACCCAGCAAGGTGCTTCGTTTGGAACAACCAAGGCTCGAGAAGTGCCTAGTTCCCATGTGTTAATGTCAGTCAGCAGTGTCATTTTCTTCTTCATCTGGTCTGCTAGTTGTCAAGTCAAGGTGTGCTGACGTCTCCAAAGAAGGGGAAGCGGTGGCGTTCTTTCTACACGTCTCCAACGACTATACCAGTGACTGGTTCCTAGGAACATCCCTGCCTCTAGGAAATTTTTCTCTGAATAACAGGCAGAAGACGGATCCTGTGAGGATTCCTTCAGCTTCCATGTGGCAGGTTAATAAAGGTTTCATAATGGAAGCTTTCGTGTCTCAGCTTTCCACCAACCAGCAGGAAGAGGTCCGTTTTTTTGTATCTTCAGCGGTGGAAGCTGACCCTCTAGGAAATTCTTCTCTAGATAACCTTCAGCTCTTATGTAGCCGGCTGATAATGATGACGAAATGGAAGCTTTCATGTCTCTGCTTTCCTCCAACCAGGAGAAGGAGGTTCAGATTGTTACATCTTCTCTCAATGGGCAAAGGTTGGACCCAGTGAGAGTGCCTTCAGTTTCCAGGTGGCCGGTTGATGTAGATTACAAACTGGAAGCTTTCAAGTCTCTGCTTTCCACCAACCTGGAGGAAGAGCTCCATAGTGTGCTTGTGTGTCTTGTTTCCAGCCACCCTCAGGGCTGCATTCTCCTGCCTGTATCCTTGTCCTGTACTTGTTCCCTTATCCGTCCTTGTCTATACTAAGTCTTATACCTCAACCTGTTTGTATCCTTGTCTGCAACCTTTCCTTCCCTGCTGTTTCTCTCCTTGTGTCTTATCCTGTTTCTCACAGTTCCCGTACCAGCACCCGTCTCTATCTGGTTGTCGCTGCACAGCGATAGTTTCCCTAGTGTTCACTTGGTACTTCACGGCAAGTGCTTGTGTTGTTGTGTTGTGTTGCTCTGCTCTCCTGTTCCGCTACCTGTGGCTTTGCTCTGTGCACTGCTCGCCACACCGAGCTGCTCTGCTCTTCTTGCCACAACCTGAGGCTCTGCTCTGCTCGCCGCACCCCGTGGTTCTGCTCTGCTCGCCCACTCAGCGGCTCTGCTCCCGCTCCACACCCTGCGGTCCTGCTTTTCTCCCGCCCTGCACCTTGTGGGTCTTTGTCCCTCAAGTCTGCTCTGGATCCTACCTGTTCCTCTATCCCTCTAGTCTGAACTGGCTACTATTGGTCCTGGACTCTCCAGTCCAGACTGGCTCCTACCTGTTCCCTTATCCCACTCATTCCGGCCTGTGTTGTTGTCCCTCCAGCCGTGCCCGCCTGCCTGCCAGAGTGCCAGCCGTGCCTGCCTGCCAGAGAGCCTGCTGTACCCGCCTGTACTTGCTTGTACCTGCTATTAGTGTTCTGTCCCCAGTGGGATCAGCTGCTATTGCCAGACACCGCCCTGGGGTGGTACCTGGCAGATACCTGCCGCCCAAGCCTGACCTCACCATCAGAGGCTCCAGTGAACTGCAAGGTAGCTGCTTAGTCATGCCCTTCCAGGGTAGTCTGGTTTTTGGCACAGTTGAGCCATACCCCCACGCTCACGCAAACAAGTTAGGGCACGAGAGTTACATATATGTTCCTTTGTGCCATGAAACTAAGTCAATAAACAAGGTTGGCAATAATTGAGTAATTACACTAAATTAGTATTCCCAAAAAATAAAGTAATACTTATTATACAGTATACTGTTTAGCTTTTATCACCAAGTTTCCTGTACAGGGCCGTTTTTGGCATTCATGCTGCCATAGGCACTTTAAGTGGTCGCTCCCCTTCATTATCAGTCAAATTAAGGGTATGTGCACACAGTGTCTTTTTCAGTCAGATCCACTCTGTAATCAGTCTGAAAAAGTGATAAATATATGCTAAAAACAATTAAGATGATTCGCTGTTCATGTGTTCAGTCTTTTGGGTTTTTTAACCGCTTTAGGTTTAGTAAGACATGAGGTGGCTAAAAAAAAGTGACCGGTTCATTATATCGGCTTACTAGTTTATTAAAAAAAAAAAGAATAAAAATAAACAAAAACTGATGGGTAAGAGATGTCAGAAAAGTTGACCAAAAGAAGCAAAAACAGTTGCTGCAGGACAAATTGATGACTATGTGTCCTGAAGGAGTCTTCCGTCTGATAAATTCTAGGGATTTGTAGACATCTGACAAAAGTCGTGTGAACTTACCCTGACAGTGCCCATACCCTTTAGTTAGTCATTATGACCTCCAAACACATTAGACTAAATTTGGCCAAACCAACTAATATCAAAAGTTTCCACTGACAGTCCAATGTCAATGGGAGGTTCTGACTGATGATTTTCAGGGGAGATAAAAATCCAGCATGTCTGATTTTGGACTGTACATCCTTTTGCTCTCTAAGTGATAAGCTGATGCCAGAGATGTTGAGCAGCAGCTCTCATAGAGAACACACAAATGCTCGGCAGAGTGAGTGATCTTGTATATGTGAGAGCCGGGAGAGATAGCTGTAGCTGTAGCTGAATGATCGGACAGTTGTCTATGGTGTATGGGGGCTTTAGTCAATTTCTTGCTCAGGTGACAGATATTCAGACACCTCTATCGCATGGTGTGGTGATGTGCTGTCTGCTCTCTTCAACACCCTTTCTCCTCATTAAATCCCCATCCAAAAAAGGCAGCAACCTGGCATCAGAACGCGCCTGAAGTCAGATTGTTTACTTGCCTACACTGACACTTTGAGCGCTACTTTGCTGCTCTAGCGACAGAGAACAAGCGTAGAAATGCTAAGTTATTTTAGACAGCATTACCAAAGGACCTCTGTCAATTATAACAAGGGATTGGTATAAATATACAAATAAGCAGGTGTAATGATGCACCAAGGCATAGGCCACACCAACGGTGCACAGAAGCGCCCTCATTTGCATATAAAAAATAAAATATTAAGTTAAAACTTTATATGCCTGGGCTATATCCACTATATAAATGTATATGCAGATAAATTAGCATTTTGAGGGTGAAAGACTCCTCTTATATATCATTGTTCTCAGCAACACATTGTCCTGCGTATGTGCTGCTGAGAACAATGCTTTTCAATGTGCACAGGGCAATCATTTTAACGATCGTTCTGTGCACATGAAAGTGAGGCCACATCCCTAACCCCTTTACCCCCAAGGGTGGTTTGCACGTTAATGACCTGG
>VIAB01002935.1:47722-62996 GCA_009801035.1 Oophaga pumilio | reverse complement strand
TAGCTGGATGAAAGATGGAAGAGTCTGTCTGGATCCCAGAAACTTATTAAGCTTTTATGCACACACACTGCATTCAAATAAACTGAAAATTCTATATATTTTCCTGTAATTTTAACAAAGAATGCCCAAAATTGCTAAAAATGGGAAACTATATGCCACAAAAGGTATATAATCCTTTTACTAACCCACTGTTAGAGTTTCTTTCTTCTTCCTTGCACAGTGCTGTTCCGGAGTTTGAGTTCTGTCAAATACCAGCAGCAAAAAAAAATAATAATAATTTATAAAGGCGCTCATTTAGCACAGGTACCTTGTTAGGGATAGGAGGTCTTCCTATGATGGTAGAGAGTCTTCACTGGGAGATAAGAAAGTAGCATTCTGTGTCAGAAACTACATGTACCTTGATAACTATTGTGTTAATTGACTGGATCCCCCTCTACCACATCAGCTGATCCAACTGTACATGCAGCATGGTTGTCTCCAGATTGAAGCTTGTTTAGGTTTCAAGATTGGTCTAGTAATGATCTCTAAAATGATACTATAAAATGGGTTTTCCTATATCTCATGGTGTGATGGCATACTTTTTTTTATCCTATCATGTTAGCTAAGCGGAAAAGTGCAGCAGTGCCCCATTCAGGCAAATGGAGCTGTCTTGCAAGTAGACAAGAGTGCCATTAATCAGAAAAAAATTAAAAGTCAAAAGATCAACAAACAGTTCTAGTGATATGCCATCACAATATAAGAAGAAAAAACTTCTAGGACAATGTCGGCAACATCATGAAGAGGCCTACACAAGGAAACATGAAAGTGTTCAAGGAGCCATTTTTCAACCCAACAACTCCAGTCGGCATGTTGCTTGTTCTACTGTAAGCAGCCTTCATGGCTTAAACATGCTACCATGACCATGTGGCACCTCCAGACTTATCTTCCATCTAGCACATCTGCAGCTTCATTGGTCGGTAATTGCAAAGAGATCTGCCAGCAGCGGGTATTGATGATTTATGTGCCCAAGTACAATTACCATGGCAGAACATTCTTCAAACAACCATTATTAACCTCACTGTCATCCATTTTTTCTGCATTTTTCCTTTTTGGTGACACAAATAAATGTTTAGGAGCGCAGATACAGATTTCTGAAATAATTTTTCAGAAATGGAGTTTCTCTTTAAATACTTTTAATAAAATGCTAATACTTAATAACAGGATCGTTTCAACTCTGTACCTTAAAAGTGCCTGTTCGCTGGCCTTTGTATCATCAATTATGCATACAGGCAGCAAGATAATTGAGAGTTCACTTTTTCAGCTAATTGCAATTTTTCCATACAGTATAACCATCTTTATCATATGACACATAAGCCCTTGTGCTAAGAATATGTTCTATGTTGTTGATGCATAAGAAGAAATAAAATTGTTCTGGGACCCTTTTTTCCATTTGAATTTAATTGAAATCCTTTTAAAAAATGGAAACATATAACAGCAAGTTCTTTGCTTGGAGCAATATGAATAGTACCATAAATCAACAAACATTGACGTAAAAGGAACTTTTCATCAACCTGTTTCCTTCTGCTGCATTAACTCCGAAAATAGTGTGGGCAGTCAATCACAATGAAAGAAAAATCTAGTTACATTGCAGCCTCCAGTTCAGACACACTCTAAAAGCTATATTTATTTAAAGCCCTCAATGTAAATTGCTTTCCAAGCTGTGAGTAAATAAACATAAATGTAATGGGGGCAAACATGGAACAATAGGATTTTATTGCTTATGTCAGGGACATACAGTAGTTGCTTGGTTCAACAAAATGTATATAAACAAGTTCAGTTTATTTCAAATATAATTTTTGTCCCAGTAAAATAAATAATTGATTTGTTTTAGGTATGGATGCAGTGCTGAGCTTCATAAATATAAGTAAACTCGTCTAGCAGAGAGAATATTCGTTAACGGGAACCTGTCAGCAGGTTTTTGCTATGTAATCTGATGACAGCATGATGAAGGAGCTAAAACACTGAATTCAGGGATGTGTCACTTATTACACTCAATTATTTTGTTTACTGACAATGAAGATTTTATCACTAGGAGATTATCATTGCCACAGTGCACATGAGCACTGGTGTGACCACGCCCCCTTCTCTGATAAGTAGCTCACTATCAATAGACAGTGTGGGCTGGGTCAGATTTCTGAGTTCAGCTATATACTGCATCTAAGAACTCAGATTGTGTCACAACTACTGCACCCAGTAAACTAAATGATACCTGGTGGAATCGGTCTCTTTTCCTACATTATGCTATACTTAGATGAGGTAGCAAAAATGTGTTAACAAATTCTCTTTAAAGGTTAGGGTTCATGCATCCCAGCTCCAGCATAGACCCAAAGTGGGGCAGGGCCACATGACAGGATAAAGGATGCCAAAGTAGTGGATATGTGGGGTTAATTCACAATTTTTGGGGGTTTAGACTACAGTGGGCAGGACTGATGTGGTAAGCTTCGCTGACTGTCTGGTATATGAAAGGTACATAGTTAAGGGGTGGTAGCTCAGGACAGCAGTAGACCAGTGAGCATTATCCCACCCATCCATCCTAATTTCGGTGTTATTAGTAAAGTTTGAGTTATCTTGCCCAATCTTTTTCCTTTTTGTTTCTTATTTTTTGTAAGATGCAATTTGTTCATCTTTGCTTTGGCAGCCCGATATGAACTCTTGAAGGAGGTAAATTTCATATGGAATGGGGAAATCATTGACGGTCTTCACCAGGTCATATAGTTATTTGTGAATGGTTGAGCAGAGGTTTCCTACAAGACTGAGTTCCAACAATTAGTCACTCGTCAGCATTCGGTTAGTGGCATGGGGTACCTGACAGGTTTAATAAGGTCTCCAATGAAATATCTGTCAGGAAGAGAAAATGTGGTATGGGCTGAAGAATTAGAACCCTGTAGTGCACAGTTAGACTTTGTTGAAATGTCTTAATGCGTTTTTATGACTTCATAGAATGAATATACAGAATCAACATAAACATATAATGTCTGAAGACTGTGTATAGTGATCACAAGGTTCATTCTTTTGGGGTGCACATAAATTACTCCCTAAGCATTATTTTTAGTGAATAATGGTAGAAAAAAGTCTTTGAAGTCCTGCTCTTCCTCCAGTACCCTCTAAACAATCCAGTCGCAACTATTATTAGAAATTTTTTATATATTTTTTCATTTAGTAGCAATTTACATTTTTTGGGCAAAAATATATTAAAACCACTGAAAATTATTACATTCATTTCCCTTTTACTAAATATACAAATATGGAAGTTTTAACATTCTGTACTCTGTAATCTGTCATAATGCAGTGAGGCATAAAAATCATGGTTCTTCACTCACATTAACTCTCCAGTATTCACATTACGAACAATTAGTCAAACTTGCTCATGACCTCCTGTCACTTTAGCTGAACCTTTCCTAGAGAGAAGTATCCATGCATCCACAAAATGTTCATATCTGAAAACAGCGTCTCCTTGTTGTCGGGGTCCTAGACCAGCTATCAATAACCAAATTCTCATACCCATGTTATCTCTTGGATCAATCATGATTGCAAATTGTAGATGTGACTGCATTGCAGATTTACCTGTGTGACCTTCTCCAATGAATACAAGTAACCCTGCTGATTATCATTCAGTATGCTTCTACTACAGTATATTTCTCCCATCCACAATATGGTGAAGTATACTTGATGTAATTTGCTCCACCAGGAACAACAGTCTTTCTGAAAACATTGTTCATTATGAATTTGCCCTTAACTTTTATAAGCCCATTGTGCAAAGCAGTTTGAAAATAACTAACTAAAAGACTCATTCTTTGCAATGTAAGATTAGAATTTACAGTAGATTGCGTCTTAACTTACAGAATATGGACAATTCTGATGTTGATTAACTACTGACAATTCTGAAAATCGACAATTTCTGCCATGTTCTAATACTTTTGTTGATCCATCCATATTAAAGATTTTAATAAATTCCTAAAAATTACAGATAATCAATTCCTTTTAAACTACTTTCCTATTAGAAAAAGTCAATCAATGATAAATCTATAGCAAGATATCATTTTAAAGACTCACAGTCATCCACTTTTCTGTGGGTAGATTTTGTAGAAAATTGTTAATTTTTCTGCCAAACCACCACAAGGAAACTAAAGAATTAACTAAATGCCCTTGTATTGCACAGATATGTCGAGTCTTCCAGAAAGAGAAATGTTCTGTATACATATGGCTCCTAAATGGAGAATCCGTCTGTGCTGAATCTAATATTACACATTGGCAAAGACAAATTCAGATTATGATGCCATTTAGTGTTAGCTTAAGGGCTTGCTCACACCACCATATACATCAGATGAGTGCTATCCAATTTTTTATAGGATAACACTCAGAGCAAAGTACATATCGGGCAGTGCTGATATCCAATTGTTTCACTGTTAGGATCTGTCAGTGAAAAGAATAACACCATGCTGCAATCTCACTCTCAAATCGGATGTCACTCACCTATTTAAGTCTATGGATGCGTAGAAAACATCGGACTGTACTCAGAAGACATTTGAGTGCAGTCCAATATCTGCAGACTCAAACAATGGAGGTGATGAAGAATTTTTATTCTCCATCTTTTCCTCACTTGAGCTATGATTCACTTTTGTAAGAGAGTCAAATCACACTATGCTGACACTCGGATCAAACTCTGATCAGAGTTTGATTGGAGCCTCGGTAGTAAAATCCATCACATTTCCTCAGATGAGAGAATCTATAGTCGTGTGACCATGACCTAACAGGCATAATACACTGCAGTGCATGAGAATTGCAGTGTATCATATAAGTGATCAATATTGTGGAGGTTCAAGCTCCTTAGGATTGAGAAAAATAAAACAAAATAAAAAAAAACTGTAAAATACTAAAAAAAATTGCCCTTTTTCTCCATTTCTTCTTTTGTGTAACGAAAAGCCTCACACATTTGGTTTTGTTATATACGTAATGACTCCAGGCACTGTATGAAAATCTCACATTAATCTATATAGTAAGCTGTTGGAATATGTTTGGTGCAACATCTCCATTCCTGTCTATGAGTGTTTAGTTGCTAGATTTCTATGCTATTTATAAAGTAAAAAAAAAACTCCCAGAGGCTCACACAGGAAGAGCATGTGACTGTATTCCCTGTTTTCCTGTGTCTGTGTATGAGAGAAGCAGCCTGCTGTAGATGCTGCACAGATAGAGACACAGAAATTATTTATTCCTGATCTATTAAGCTTATCATATGTTGTTCCTGATTGTTCCTGAATAAACAAGTTCTGTTGTCACACGCTTGGAGAGTATCCTGAATAATCAGCTGCCAACAGAAACAAAACACAAAAACAAATTCAGAAATGCTGTTTTTTATTCATCTGTGTTCGGAAAAAAAATCACAACTATGCAAAATGGTACTATTAAAATTACAACTCATCTACCAGAAAACAAGCTCTTATGTGTCAGTAGAATTAGAAACAGCTCTTGGAACACAGTAATGGAAAACACAAAAACTTCTGCATCCTGTAGAGGTTAATATATTATTATTATTATTATCATTTATATTATCTTTTATTTAAATCTTTATGTGAGAAGCTACTACAATAATGCACTGAACTTGCCGGTATATTGATGTGGGTAAGAAGAACTCTGTGACATTGTCATAGGTGAAGAAGGGATAAAGAAAATGGCATATCTATAGGGAAAGGCATGTGATTGATTTTTGTTTGGCTACTGAATAGCCTTGAGGCATCATATTAAGCAGAAATCCTTCTCACAGGATAATGTAATCTAAAATTCTCCTAAGTCAAAAATACATCTAAGATTCCCCATGGTCTAAAACACTGCATGTGCTAAAGTGGGTAGAATATTATATTACTTTGCTTTTCTTTGGCCAGTAATGCAATTAACTCCTTCGATGAAATGAATTACAAGAAAGCAAAGAAATATTATTCAAAAAATAATTAACATTAATGTATGGCATAAATCATGAAGGTATATTAAAAGCGAGGAGGAGGAGACTCAGCGTAACACATTTCCGTGTATAACAAAAGAGCGCATTGCTGAAGCACTATTATGCTCAGTTTTGCATATTGCAACCTTGTGCTTTAGGTAGAAAAAGAAAAAGTGATTTATATTCATAAGAGTTGAAAAGAATCTCAAAGCTGATGCAGTATCTGAATAATAATTTTCACTTTGTTAATATTAAAATGCATCGAAATTCATGTTGATGAATAATAATTTTACACTTGCGCTATTTTAATGTTTGTGTGAGATTTGTGAAGAATTAATTTACAAGCTACACTAATGTTTCAACATGATTTTCAGCTAACTAGCCAAAAGTGGGTTTAATAAATGTAATCACATTATGCATTTATATCTAGAAATAAGCCACAGAGAAAAGTAGAGAAACATTAGAGTTAGTCTATATTAGCCCTTTACAATGCAGATCTAAAATACGAAACCTGCAAACCAGGGATGGTCACAGACAGAATAAAACCCCTGTACAAGAACAGTATGTAACAGGAGTGGTGAAAATACTGTGCCGTGGATCAAGGAGAGCCTGGGGAGGTATGACTGGGTGAACACCTGACTCTTCACTAGAGCCCCTGATGGTGTAAGGCTTTGGCTCCCGATGGACACCAGGTGCTATTTCAGGACAGACCTTGGAGACACAGCAGCTCACCCCCAAATGACAGGTAGCTGGAATTGCCCGGTAGGAGAGTACAATTGATGCTGACGGGAACACAGTAATCAAGGATGCTGGCGGGTATTACTGGTATACAAATAGACACTGGCAGGTGCAGGCTGGTACAGCAGGTAAACAAATAAGCACTGGCAGGGGCAGGCTGGTAGAGCTGATATGCACACAAGCGGACACAGCTGATATACAGACAGTCAGACACGGCTGAAATTCAGGGACACAAGGCAAATATGTGCAGACAGGTACTGGGCTGGTAGACTACTGGTGGGTACTGGGGACCTGACAACTAGCAAGCATGCAGAGAACTAACTATACATATTGCTCAGGCACCTCCATTCATGTGAAGGTGCCTTTAATAATAAGTGTCTCCCAACCATTGGCTGAGGACACTTTAGGATGGCGCGCATGGCCCTTTTAAGAAGGAGGAAGCATGGGCACACACTAAGCACAGCAGCCAGAAGAGGAGTAGGAAGTGCAAAATGGGGGCTGCGGCGATGAGTGAGTCAGCATCCCTGCCAGGGAAGGGGAGAAGCAAGCATGGATGCTGGCGCTACACCTAAGATTTTTCTTGAGTCTTTTTTGGCGAGTGTTGAATAATTTAAGATGAAAAATTTGTCAAGTTCAATTTTTTTTAATAAAATGTATGGTATAAGTGGCAATGATAATGGACAAGGAAGTGTAATAGAAAAAAAACGTACGATACCAACAGCTTAAAATATAGAAGCCACTAGTAATACCACCAACACTGTCACCAGCTGTGAGGGTAGTGCTATGAAGGGAAGCACACAATAGTCCTACTTTGCCTTCGACAAACATCATAATGGAAAGAAAGCAGAAGTTGTAATGGATTATATTGCACTTCATTTATGTTCAGCATAACAGGATAATGCTACCTTTGACTGCGACACTGTCAGCTTAATTCAGTGTCGTGCACAGAACTGTCTCCCTGATCACAAATAACTAATAGCAATGAGTGAGACTGACACTCTGCAGATAGACTTTGAGTTAAATATCCTTAAATTCACAGATTCCTGAGAGTTCAAACACTTTGCTACTAAATTCATGCAGATCTAAAAGAAAAAAAATTATGGTGTCATTTCATACACAGCTGAAGGCTACAGCAGTCGAAGGTCAGGCTAATGATGTCAGGTGTGGCGTCACAGGGTTTCATGTAATGCTTTGCCGTTATCACAACACAAGGTTGAAGGTACTGCCACACTACACAATCCCGCTAGCGATCTCGTTAGCGTCGCATACTAATGAGATCGCTAGCGGGATTGTTTCTATATCGCTAGTAGCTACCTAATTTAGCGATATCGTTAAGGACGCTATCGCGGTTAGCGATCTCCTTAACGACTTTAGCGGTACAAGAGTACCGCTAAATCGCTAAAGAAGGTGCCACACTCAGCGATTAGATACTTACCAGCGGGACGCCAGCGATGAAAATAGGGTCCGGAACGATCAGGACGACGGACGAGATCACAGCAGGGGCCACGTCGCTGGTAGATGCCGCACACAACAACATCGCTAACGGGATCGCTAAATAGTGACGTTTTTTAGCGATCCCGTTAGCGATGTTGTTTAGTGTGGCATACCCTTTAGTTCAACAATCATGGGGAGTTTTACAGCCACTACATAAGATTAGGGAGGGATGGCATGCAGCACCGTTTTAGGATTTTCTCTCTCTCTCTGCAAACAATTTCCACCGGAAATCCGAACATTGCAACAGACAAACTGTTTGGTACAAACACCCAACTTTCAAGTTCAGGTTCACTAATCTCTAATCACTTATTCTTGTTTGGTGAAGTGAGCTTTCACTGATTTGCTTATCTGTTAAAGAGTTAATATTCATAAAAGATTTTCTTTGGATTGGAGTTATTGCATATTTGTTAATATTCGTTAAATTTGAAATTGTACAATTTGGTCCAGCAATCTTCTACTAGGTACAGGTTTTTTTTCTCTTTAATTTCTTGCTTCATCACATTTATGTCAGGTGAATTAACTTATGTGATAGGATCAAATGCTATTTCAGCCCAACTAAATTCTCTGGGAAGTGAAGTGAGAAGGGCAGGAGCAGCTCCGAGTAGAATGGTAATGATTACAGGGTTAATGCGTTTTTGGTTAATTTTACCATAGTTTTCATCAGAATGGAACATGTTGCAGACAGAAGCACAAAGTTTAGCAACATCACATAAAGCGGATAAGAGAAAGCACTGAAAGTTAACTTTGATCCATTGCTGGGGGCATTAGCATTTTCCACTCAACCTCCACATCCAGATCAAACACCAGATTCTGCTGTGAAGGTAACAGCTGAGCTCCAGCAGCAGCCTCAGAACTTCTCACCCAGTACCCTTGGTGACTGTGCATAAAAAAACTGGGCAGCGCTGTATTAATCCAGCTTAGACCAAAAAATGTCAGCTGTGCAGTGTACAAATAAAATTCACTTTGCAGTCAAGCATTGTACACAGATCTGTTACTGTACAAGGATATTGTTAACTCTTTCAAGTATATTATACTACTGCTTAAATGCCTTTGTGAAATTAGTTGTACTGATATAACACCATGTTCAATTTTATTGAATTTAGAAGCAAAACTATGAAAAATGTAGTAAGGAAGAAATATATATTATATACTAGTATTTTAATTTTTCATGTTCATTAGATATTTAGTCCATCATAAATAAGTTTATATTTTAATTTATCTAAATTAATAATGGTTATCAATATATCAGGTGATACAATGGAACAGTCTTAGGCTGTGTTTCCATGGTCCGGAAACACAGCGCTTTGGACGGAGCGGAAAGTCCGCTCCGCCCAAAGCCCCGCGCCGCATGTCCGGAAACGCTAGTCTTCCGCCTGCGTGTTTTGAAGCATAGTGGAGACGGGATTTCTTGAAATCCCCTCCACTATGCTGTAACATCTGGACGCTGCGTGTTTAACGCTGCGCCAACGCACAGCGTCAAACACGCAGTTAATCCGGACTGTTTCCGGACCGTGGAAACATACCCTTAAGGCCCTTGTAGACATTAGATTAATGTCATATGAATCCGCTGTTACTGATGTGTTACGCTAATGGTCTAATGTGCATGGGTGCGCCGACTGAATGATGGTCTGTCACGCATAGTGTGGGTGAGACTAAGTGCAACATGAAGGGATGAGAGGAAGGAAGCCCAGGCACGAGGGAAAGGGTGAGTGGAGATCCCTAGGCATATCTAATAATAGACCCCAACATTAGCGACCTGAAGCCACTGTTGCTGTTGCAGAACCTCATAGCGGTGGTCAGTCACCTCCAGAGACGGACAGCGTAGCTGCTCTGCCATTCCTGCAACCGGATCCATAACCAATGGACAAAAGGGAAAAAAACACGCCTGAGGGAAAAAACATACACAAATAAAACCACGTGTCAGTTTTTTTATTACCTAAATATGCACGGCCGGTGATAATGTCACATACGGTGTGGGAAAGACTACTTGAAACACGAAGAGATGAGGGGAAGGAAGCCCAGACACTAGGGAAAGGGTGAGTGGAGACCCCTAGGCAGATCTAATAATACCTGCTCTACTGTCCTTAAATTGGTTCCTCACCAATCACCGAGCAGGAAATCTAAGCCCTGTATATCCCTAGAGCTAAGCCCTGAATAGGTAGGGGGTGGGATCAACACTGGTCAGTCCCAACTGTAAAATAGAGAAAAAAAGTAGTTAGACAAGGATAATAAACTTAGCTTGAGCAGACTCAGAGAGGTAACACCAAACGTTCCCAAACAGCTCCAGAGAGGATGTTAGTCGACTGCTATAGCTCCAAGCCTTCACAAAGGAAAAATGTGAATATCACCGGAGACTCTTAACACCAGACTGGGGATTTATAAACTCTCAAGTCCAGGTGTGTCAACTAGAGCTGGAGGAAGATTGCCACTTGGTCCAAGAGTCAGAAGGATTAAGGAATTGTCTGTAATGCTAAACGCAGAGACGCTCTGCAGCAAGATCCAGAGCAACAGTCTGTTGCATCTGACACACCCATGACAGTACCTTCCCTTCTACGAGTGGCCTTCGGACACTCAGGACCAGGTTTCTCGGGATAAGAGGTGTGGAATGAACTAACCAGCCTGGGGGCATTCTCCTCTGATGCTGAAACCCACATCCTTACCTCTGGACCATAACCCTTGCAGTGCACCAAGTACTATAGGGAACAACATTGGAGATGAGAATCTACAATCTTTGAAATCTAAAATTCCAGATTACCATCAACCATTATTGGGGGCGGTGGTAGGGGTGAGGACTCAGGAGGTTCCACATATTTCTTCAGCAGAGACCTGTGAAAGACATGGTGGATCCTAAGGCCTGAGGTAGCTTAAGACGAAAAATTGCTGGGTTAATGACGGCGGTTATTTTATAGGTACCAAAAAATCTAGGTCCCAACATCCAGGAAGGAACCTTCAACTTGATATTCCTAGTAAACAACCACAGAGTCATTCACATTCAAGTCCGGAACTGGTAAGCGCTTTCTGTCAGCCATACATTTGTACTTGTCTCCCATGATCTTCAAATTACTCAGAACCCCTGCCACACTGAGGAGAGCGACAAAGAAAAATGTTCTTCTACAGGAACTCCTGAAGCCCCTGCCCTGTTAATGTATCAAACTGTGGATGGTAACCATATGGACCAAAAAACGGTGACCTGCCGGTAGACTCTTGACAGTGATTATTTATAGCAAATTCTTCCAGCAGTAAGTAGGACTCCTAATCCTCCTGATTTTCAGAGATAAAACACCTGAGGTAAGTTTCCAAATTCTGATTAATGCGCTCAGTCTGTCCATTTCACTAAGGATGGAAGGCAGAGGAAAAGGACAGTTGCACCCCCAGTCGAAAACAGAACTCCCCCCAGAAACAAACTGAGTCCCCTGATCTGACACCACATCAGAGGGAGCCCCATGAAGCTTCACAATCTCATATATAAACACCTGAGCAAGAGTCTTGGCATTCGGAAGTGCCGGTAATGCGACAAAGTGAACCATTTTACTGAACCTATCTACAAACAACAAAACCACAGTCTTGCCTGCAGATACCAGTAGGTCAGTAATAAAATCTATGGACAAGTGTCTCCATGGTCTATTAGGAATAGATAACCGAAAAAGAGTACCAGACTGACGGGTATGTGATACTTTACAATTACTCGCAGATACTACGAACAGATACGTGTCCAAACACATCCTGATGCAACCCCAGCCACCAAAAATGATGAGAAAAGAGGTCCGCAGTTTCCTTACCTCCTTGATGAACAGCAAGCAGAGTTATGATGTTCCTTAATTTCTTTGCAGTGCAGATTATATGGTACACATAGCCTTCCAGAAGGGCAGGAAGCAGAGGCGTCCCCCTAGGTCTCCAACACCTCACCCTCCAGCTCAGGGTACAATCCTGAAATGACTACCCCTTCTGCAAAATTGGTGTAGGGTTCTCATGGTCACCACCAGCAGGGAAGCTCCAGGACAAAGCATCAGCTTTGACATTTTTGGCCCCTGGATGGAAAATGACAAAATTGAACCTAGTAAAATACATCTAGCTTGCCTGGGGTTGAGACGTTTAGCCGATTGAAGATATGAGAGGTTTTTATGGTCAGTGATAACACTAAAAGGATGGACAGCCCCCTCCAACCAATGTCACCATTCTTCCAATGCCAATTTAATCGCCAACAGCTTCCTTTTGCCCAGTTCATAATTTCTCTCAGCTGAAGACAATTTTTCAGAAAAGCACATGGACACCTTTTACCAGGGGAGGGACCCTGAGACCAACACAGCCCCAACCCCCACCTCTGACACATCAACCTCCACAACAAAAAGTTGAGAAACATTAGGTTGACTGAGTATAGGGGGCAAGGCAAAACAGCTTTTTAGAGAAGAAAAAGTCTGCTTGGCAGCATCCGACCATTTGTAAAAATCAGACCCCTTCCTTGTCATGTCAGTAAGGGGTTTCACAATTGCTGAATAATTTTGGACAAATTTCTGGTAAAAATTTGTAAAGCCCAGAAAATGTTATAGAGCCTTCAGGTTCTTGGGACAGTTCCAATGAAGGACAGCACGGATCTTATCTGGATCCATCCAAAAACCTGAAGATGAAAACAAGTACCCAAAAAACAACAACTCCTGGATGGCGGAAACACATTTTTCTAGTTTGGAATATAGTTTATTATCCCTTAATATTTGCAGCACCTGTTTAACATGCCCACGATGTGTCTCAAAATCAGGTGAGTAAATCAAAATATCATCCATATAGACCACCACAAACGTGGGTACTAAATGATGGAAAATATCATTAAAGAAATGTTGGAATACAGCAGGTGCATTGGTCAGACCGAAAGGCATGACCAGACTCTTGAAATGTCCCTCAGGGGAATTGAACATCGTTTTCTATTCATCCCCTTCTCTAATTTTAACCAGGTTGTAGGCCCCCCTTAAATCCGACTTAGAGATCACCTTAGCTCCCATGACCTGGCTGAACAGATCGGGAATCAGAGGAAGAGGGTATGGATCTTGGTAATCTGATTTAATTCCCAGAAATCTAAGCAGGGACGTAGACCACCATCTTTTTTCTTCACAAAGAAGAACTTTGCCACCATGAGCGAAGATGAGAGTCGGATATGTCCCTTTCTCCTGACTTTCCGCAATTAAATCCTTCATGGCTTGTCTCTCAAGGCCGAAAAGATTATACAGTCTGGACTTTGGAAGTTTCGCTTCGGGGGTAGGTTAATTGGACAGTCATATGTACGGTGAGGGGGCAAATCCTGACACCTCCTCTCAGAAAAAAAGTCCTCAAAACCTGACAAAAATGCAGGCATGGTTGCTGTAGAGACTGTAGAAAGAGAAATATTTAAACAGTTCTAATGGCAGCATTCCCCTTATTCAACTATCTCCCTGGCTTGCCATTCCACCAACGTTTCACCAACCAGGGAAGACCTAATACAATTGGGGTGAGAAGAACGTCCAGAACATAGCAAGGAATTATCTTACAATGAATCGACCCCACCCTCAGTCTTACATTATTTACAATCTGAGTCAGAGCTTTCTGTGCAAGTGGCGCAGTGTAAGGAGGTGGCCGGTCCCCTCAGTTATGTACTGTCCTCCTTCTGTGTGACCCCATGCATTTTTATGCACATATGTTATGTACCTGTAATGTCCCTGATGTGTTTTATGCCTTGTAATGTATTGTGACGTTTACCTTTAATTGCTGTATTTGCAATGTATAATGTCATGAGTACTGTGTGTTAGAGTTAGGGAAAGAAACAGTTAATTAAGGGGGTGGGACTTGCAATCTCGAGGGAAGAGGAAATTGCTGCTTCCTCAGAGCTGCCTGGATACATTGGCCAGGGCAGACGTGATTTTTCAGACCCCCGGACGGGAGAGGTCTGTTGCCCTAGACTAAAGAGTAAAACAAAAGGACTAAGGAATGCAACATGGGCCCCATGACTCTGGAAGGGCCCCACTGAAGAGGTTTTAAGTGCCCAGATCCCAGCGTGTATGACTTCTGCAAATCTTCAGGTGCTGCAGCTGCTGTGGGTGCAGTTGAGAGAGTGTCAGGGAGAGAGCAGGAAAACCAGTGTTGTACTTGTGCCTTTCTTCTTCACCACTGTTCATTAAAATGTTATTTCCCTGTTGGAGAACAGTTCCTTTGTGGACTCTAAATCGCCTGGACTGCTGTGACCAGAAGAGAAGGTAACCTGTGGGGAAAAGCTGCGTCGGTCCCGTATTGCATGTGCAATGGGCCGGGGTGTCATCAGACTGTGTTTAGTGGGTGAGCTCGGTCAGGACTACCACCCCGGTCTCCCCTTGTTACAGCTGAATCGATGGCTAAGATGGGAATAGGCTTATATAAAGTACAGGAAACCAGCCCATGAGTTCTAGCAAACTCCACATCAATCATGCTGACTCCAGCTCCACTGGTCAGGGGGAGAAGTTGATAGCACACGTCAACTTTTGGACTGCCAATCTTATTGTTCTCCTATACGAAAGCTGCCGTCCAAAGTGTCAGTCGGCAGCTTTGTCATAGACAAGCGTTTGAGTGAGTGCTTCTGTGTATGGGACAATCGGCTGAATTGTCAGTTGGCTGAATGATTGGCTGAAGTATTAATCGAACCACAGCCATTTAATATGTATGGCCAGCATTAGGAAACTCATTTGTGCATGTGTTACAAAGGACATGTGTCACTATTCATTACGGGATTCATGGCAGCTCTGGTTCTGCTGATATTTAAATGTGTTGTTTTAGCATCTGTGAGAAAAACTCTCACGCTGCTAGTGAGGATCTAACTTAGGTCACCGCAGTTCAGCCGGCTGGGAATGGAGCCTCAGTATCAGTAGGTAACCTCGATGATGTCACCACCAGTCACTAAGGCGGCACTCACAGACACTCAGTCAACAGTGGTTCTCAGCCTGGACGGTCGCATCTTGGCACTGTCCAGGTTGAAAACTTGGATTACAGCGTGGGACTGAATGACGGAGAGGTATGTTATATTGTTGTGTTTTTATTTTAGTTTTATTACAGGAGATCAAGGGCTTCGGTGGA
>VIAB01002934.1:80225-91716 GCA_009801035.1 Oophaga pumilio | reverse complement strand
AGTGCCACCTTATGATGCTTTTGTGAGGTGCAGTATTCTCAGCTTTGCTGATAGGGTTGGATATTTATGGGTTAAATGACATGGATTTGCTGCTAATTTTTGGTTCATGAATTTACACTGAAATTCTGCAACAAAGCTTTGTACCAAACCCCATTCACTCAAAGAGTAAAGAATCAGCCATGGATATTGGCAGATTTTCAGATCTACAGCATCTATGGTGATTTTCATTTATTGCAATCCTTGGCTAGATTCCATATGAAAGATCAACAAGGAAAACCACATATTACAGATGCAGATTTCATTGTGGATTATTTTAGGATGGATCTGTCGAAGGCTTGAATTCTAGTTTGCTGCTTCTTTGACAGAAACCAAAAAATGATATTAGGGTAGGTTCACAACTAGCATTTGGCTTTCCGTTTTTCTGTTCTGTTATAGAAACAGCAAAAATCTGGACTCCTGCAAAAACAGATCCATCCTATAACATACACAAATGGCACCAGTCAAATCTCATTGACTGCAATCAAGTCCGTTTGGTTTCCGTTTTGGTGGATATCATTTTAACGACTGCTTATCTGCTGGTAAAAATGTCAGAACTTGGAATGCAGAAACCAACGCTAGTGTCAATCTCAACCTTAAGCCTTATTCAAACGTCTAATTTTTCTTCTACAGTCATGGCCAAAAGTTTTGAGAATGACACAAATATTAATTTTTACAAAGTCTACTGCTTCACTTTTTCTAATGGCAATTTGCATATACTCCAGAATGTTATAAAGAGTGATCAGCTTAACAGCAATTACTTGCAAAGTCAATATTTGGCTAGAAAATGAACTTTATCCCCCAAAACACATTTCAACATCATTGCAGCCCTGCCTTAAAAGGACCAGCTAACCTCTTTTCAGTGATTGCTCCATTAACACAGGTGTGGGTGTTGAGGAGGACATGGCTGGAGATCAATCTGTCATGATTAAGTAAGAATGACACCACTGGACACTTTAAAAGGAGGCTGGTGCTTGACATCATTGTTTCTCTTCTGTTAACCATGGTTATCTCTAAAGAAAGACGTGCAGTCATCATTGCAATGCACAAAAATGGCCTAACAGGGAAGAGTATCGCAGCTAGAAAGATTGCACCTCAGTCAACAATCTATCGCATCATCAAGAACTTCAAGGAGAGAGGTTCCATTATTGCCAAAAAGGCTTCAAGGTGCCCAAGAAAGACCAGCAAGTGCCAGGACCGTCTCTTAAAAGTGTTTCAGCTGCGGGATCGGGCTACCAGCAGTGCAGAGCTTGCTCAGGAATGGCAGCAGGCAGGTGTGAGTGCATCTGCACGCACTGTGAGGCGGAGACTCTTGGAGCAAGGCCTGGTCTCAAGGAGGGCAGCAAAGAAGCCACTTCTCTCCAGAAAAAACATCATGGACAGACTGATATTTTGCAAAAGGTACAGGCCATGGACTGCTGAGGACTGGGGTAAAGTTATTTTCTCTGATGAATCCCCTTTTCGATTGTTTGGGACATCAGGAAAACGCCTCATTCGGAGAAGACAAGGTGAGCGCTACCACCAGTCTTGTCTCATGCCAACTGTTAAGCATCCTGAAACCATTCATGTGTGGGGTTGCTTCTCAGCCAAGGGAATCGGCTCTCTCACAGTCTTGCCTAAAAACACAGCCATGAATAAAGAATGGTACCAGAATGTCCTCCAAGAGCAACTTCTCCCAACCCTCCAAGAGCAGTTTGGCGATCAACAATGTCTTTTCCAGCATGATGGAGCACCTTGCCATAAAGCAAAGGAGATAACTAAATGGCTCAGGGAACAAAACATAGAGATTTTGGGTCCATGGCCTGGAAACTCCCCAGATCTTAATCCCATTGAGAACTTGTGGTCAATCATCAAGAGACGGGTGGACAAACAAAAACCTAAAAATTCTGACAAAATGAAAGCATTGATTGTGCAAGAATGGACTGCTATCAGTCAGGATTTGGTCCAGAAGTTGATTGAGAGCATGCCAGGGAGAATTGCAGAGGTCCTGAAGAAGAAGGGTCAACACTGCAAATATTGACTTGCTGCATTAACTCATTCTAACTGTCAATATAAGCTTTTGTTACTCATATGTTTGCAATTATTATATTTCTGTCTGTGATAAAAACATCTGTCAAACACACATATAAACCAGAGGGCAGCAGATCATGTGAAAATATAATATTTGTGTCATTCTCAAAACTTTTGGCCATGACTGTACACAGAAAAATGGTCTGAGCATCATCAGTGTTTTTCAGCCACTTTTCATTAGCGTTTGGTCAGTGCTTTTCGCGTATGGAGAAATATGTTCCAAAGCTTCTGCTATTTATTGCAGTGTCAAACACGGATAGCACTTGGACTGTACTGATGGATGCCATCCATGTGCTGTCTGTGATTTTCAAGGACCCACAGACTTGTATAGGTAATTTTTATCTATCAACAAAAACTGACATGTCGACAAAAGAAACATGTACATGTGAATAGCACCATAGATTATAATGGGTACATGAAGAGTGTTTTTATGCACTCAAAACGCGTCAGGCTTCTTGTTTTTAACATGGCTTGATTTGCCAAATAAACTTTTTTTTTTTTTCCATTCCTGGAGTGCCGTCAATTTCCTTTTCTGCTATTGCTACGCTTACTAGCTTGGATGTGCACCCTTCTGCCTCATGTGTTTGGGCTCAACTAATCTGGACATATGGACTGATTTCGTCAGTAGCTCCAAGTCTCTCCTTTTATAATGGGTACATGTTCTATCAATGAAATACACAGAACTCGTACATGTGAATTCGACCTTATGCTGATGTAGAAGATGCCTAATACAACCTTGAGCATGATTGTTTAAACTGTCACCAAAGTGCATCAGTTGCCATCTTTCATTACTTATATGCTAGATCTGTCATATTCAGCAATTCCTTTATCATTAAAGGGGTTGTCCACTTCTCATTCCACATGCTTGCACCCGATAAAATAAAAAAAGCCTATACTTCCCTCCCGTGCTGGTGCCGTTCCAGCAGCGTCGGCACTTGCTTTCCCAGGTCTCCCGTGCGGTTATATGACACTTGGTGCCCGGCGCCCAATCAGCACTGACGTCACTAACCCTGCCTTCGGACAAATTAAACATGAAGAGGAAGTCCGGGCTGCAGCTGATCTCTCTCTTCCTCTTTATGTTCAATTCAACAGAGGGCGGGCACAGTGACGCCAGCGGCGATTGGGGTCCGGGTACATCGTGTCATACAACTGCTTAGTGCCTCGGGGAGAGCAAGTGCCGACACCGCAGGAACGTAGCTGGCATGGGAGGTGAGTATGGGTTTTTTATTTTATCGGGCCAAATGTTGGGAATGAGAAGAGGTTGTCCTAGTGGTTGACAACCCCTTTAAACTCCTTTAAAAGTCAATGGAAGAAGGAATTAGACTGATAAAAACTAATGTCAATTTGTAGCAAACAAGAAACCACAAGTGTGAACCTCACCATAGGAAAGAGCATTTGTAAGAAACGCAACTTCTTTGGGTCTTCTCAGCCACGACCATCAGCAGAATACTGGTCAACTCATCAGTACCTGAGCATTCTATTTTGGTATAAGGGAAGGTCCACAGAGAGGTGAGAGTGCGGTATATCCATGATTGGCACCACCTTTATGGCACAGCCACAAAAACATCCAGAGAAGCAATTTTTAAAGGATACAAGGCAGGACTAGTCCTGGGGAAGAAATGCCTCTCCGGTCTAGTCCTGCATCATTAGTGCCTGTTATGCTGCAGAATGAAAGTACATTGTTTAAAAATTAACTCACACAAAACCCTTACCTATATGTTGGTAAATAATCAAGGATAGTCAAATTTTTGAAAAATAGTAATTTTTATTGAAAAAATCTTATAAAAGTTTTTTGAAATACTGAACATGGACATATAAAAATCAAGGACATACAGCCATGGACCTCACTAATAATGAAAAACAGCGGAACCTGTAATTAATATTTTTCGGCACTGAATCACTGTCCTTTTACCTCAAATACTAAGGACAATTTCAAAAAGGTGCCCCATCATATGTTTGTTAATGCAGTAAGGTGCTAAACCTAATCATGCTCATAGCAGGTGTTTGAGGTAATATTCTAAGAAACAAGGGGTTAATCACAAGAGTCTTAATTAAGGGCATAAGGTGCAACTAATAGCCCATTTTAACAATGTAAACTCCCTCATATAAGAGCCTGCTAGTGCAGAAATGGAACAAACATGCACTGCTACTATTTTATCGCAACATAATGATGGCAAAGATGTTATTACCTTCCGCTGCCTGTGAGAGTCCTGACGTCCCTGCTGCCCCGACGCGCGTTTCGAAAACCTTCTTCGGGAGGCGTGTCAGGGAAGGGGAGACGCCAGGTTAAATATCTCATAGCGGTGATCCTATTGGATAAGTAATTAGCATCTCATTGGTGGCTGTGTTACACAGGCTGATTGGATAAACAGAACACAGCGCTCAAACCAAACGTCAGCTCATGTTAATGTGCATGTGATCAAAAGCCACCAATAAAATGAATAAACCCAGTATGGCATAGCCTTCCATAGTCTTATCATGGCATAGACGTCGGTAATGCCGTTAGGAGAAACCCATCAGGGTTTAAAAATTGTAGCATTAGTAATCACATAAACACCCTATTAGATTATAGGGAATCTGTCAGCAGGTTTTTGCTATGTACAGTAATCTGAAGCAAGAGATAGGGACTGAAACACAGATTTCAGCGATGTGTCACTTACTACGCTGTGTGCTGTTGTATACTTCCAATGAAGGTTATATCACCAGGACATTATCACTGCCCTGACTACAGCTAATGCAACTGCTAGACTGACCACGCCCCCCTCCTGTGATAAGCAGCTCACTGTCTATAAATAATGTACACAGAAAGCTGCGGTGTGGGCAGGGGCAGATTTCTGAGCTCTGTTTCATTCTACATCTAAAAACTCTGATTGTATCATGACTGCTGCACCCAGTAAACTAAGTGATTCATCACTGGATTCAGGGACTCTTTTACTACATTATGTTGCTGTCAGATGAGGTAGCAAAAAGCTGGTGACAGATTCCCTTTAAAAAAAATCTGTATCCATTTTTTTCTTAAAGAGAATGCACTCATATTACACCACCAGCTTGTTGGGATATTAAGTATTTTGTTTTTTTAAGGTCGGAATTCTTATATCTAATTTTGGTATTGTTTTGATATATTTAAATGTAATGTTTCCAGTGATGTCGGATGAACATCACATCGTTGTATTTGGCTCATGGGATGTAACGGCCCATCTCATTATTATAGTCTTGTTATTAGAGTCATAGATATTAATGTGACGATGACAATTGTGGTGTTTCTATAATAAAGAGGGAGTTTCTCTGCTCTGTTTTACTTTTCTTTTTACAGTGTGTTTGTTCAGTGTCATAAATTAGCAAGATTAGCTTTTGTCACATCTGGTCAGTAGTTATTGCACAAATAACAAAGACTTGGGTGCGCAGATCGTCATATTTAATAGAGGTTAGTTTTCATGAATCGCGCATATCTAAATACAGTTTACACAAATCACTCATTGTTTATACAGTTAATACACCCTAATGGCTTCATGTTTTGCTACATTAACAATCTTTCTGCTCAGTGTTTTTAGGGCAATGCCAGTATTTTTTCAAAATGACTCATTAAAGGGGTTTTCTCATTATTGATCTTCAGGAGTGCACCGCCCTTCTTTGTCCGAGCTTCCTGCTTGTTGACAGTTCCTGATGGTTGACAGTTGGGTCAGGTGATATTGCTGAGCTTCTGGCCTTAAAGGGGTTGTCTGGTCTAAAACGACTATGTGACTGCAGACTTGTGAATCCTCGCAATGCACGCACTGCATTCTGTGGATTCGCCAGTGTCAGTGTCGGGAACGTCGGTCACGTGGCCAAAAGTATGAGATATGAATACTCCAGGCTAGCCTGTTTCTGGCCTTGTGCAATACACTTGTATTGAGTGTACAGTGAAACAGTCTAGTTGGATTCTGGATGGGGGTATGCATATTGCATAATTGTGGTCGCGTGACCACTGATCCCGGTGCTGACACCGGAGAATGTTCATAGCGCGCAGTACACGGGCTGTGAAGTTTCACAAGTCTGCAGCCACATAGAATAACTGCAGACTTGTAGTTTTACACTGGTCAACCCCTTTATCTGTTTTGTTATGTTTAGGTAGCTGAGGAGAAAAAGCAAAAACGGCAATACACCAGAGAGGCTGAAACCTATTGGATTGCAGTAACCTGAACTAACCACACAACTAAAGGTAGCCGTGGAGCGTTCCTACGTTGATCCTAGACGCCTCGTCACAGCCTGAGAGATACCTACACCTAAAGGCAGAAAGATGAAAGATATCTGCCCCGGAGCAGATCCCCAAAGAAAATAGGAAGCTCCCAAACATGTAATGGCGGTTAGACAAGAAGAAAACACGGACAAAGACAGAAAATAGAATGAGCAAACGTTGGGGCCCAATCTGTCTAGACAGAAAAGTACAGGAAAGAATTCTGACTGCAATCCAACAAAACCCTAAAAAATACCAGCACTTCTGATTGCCAAAAACCTGAGATCACACGATCTCTACCACCTAAATCAGATCTCTGGTGTAACAAAACAAAGCCGCAGCCACTGAAAAAACAGGAAAAAGCAAATGAACAAATAACAGTGGCTACAGATAAATTGAGAGGAGCACAGGCCCCAGGAGGGGACCCGGCTGACCTCCACAAAAGTGCAGAAAACTATGCAAAAAACAAGCACAAAAAGCTCCCTTATATCAGTCCAGTCAGTGATCCCAGATTGCCAGAATGCCATTCCTCGCTGGACGGTTCAGTACTGTCTGTAACCACCAGAAGGAGCCTCTGCTCAGAAACCATCTCTAGCACATTCACAAAACTGTTTGCTTTATGATGCCTCTAACAAAAGCAGTGATCCATCCAGCTTCATAGCAGCACTGGCAAGTGATACAACATAAAGCTAGCAAGCCTCCTTTGCCTAGGAAATGGCCATCTCTGATAGCCTGCAGAGGTAGCAGACAAGCTAGGCACTGAGCAGTAAACTATAGAATTAAAAACTACACGGAGAGAATTTATAATGAGGGGTAAATTGCAAAGTTGCTATTAATGTTCCTTACTAGAGATAAGTGAACGTGCTCGGATAGCATCTAATCTGAGCATGCTCGGGTATTATCTGAATATCTCAGGCGAGTTCGGATAATATGTTTGAGTCCCCACGGCTGCATGTCTCGCTGCTATCTAACAGCCGCAACACATGTGGCGATTGCCTACAAACAACCAATCCCTGCATGTGTTAACAGCCGCAAAACATGCAGCTGCGGGGACTCGAACATATTATACAAACTCGCCCAAGATATTCGGATAACACCCGAGCATGCTCGGACAAGACATTACCCGAGCACGTTCACTCATCACTATTCTTTATATGACGGTGCACAGTAACCAATATTAGCTGCCATTTACTGGTAACCCAAAAATGTACATCAGAGGCCATTATATGTCTCTCAATATCTTTGAGCACAGTCTTCCTACAAATACTGAATCAATATGATGGTCTAATTATGGATCCATCCGGAATTTCTGTTAGTGGTTTCTAAAAAGAATCTGTCAATAAGCATTTCTAGAAAGAGTGAGTCAAAATTCAGGATTCACTCAATTATCTATTAGATGCTATATGTTAGACTCATGCCATCATTTACCATGAATATTATATATTAGACCGACTGTACTTTTTAATGTAACCCAATCGATTTTTTTTTTTCCAAGATGCAATTCCTTGTATTGGAAAGCATAGTTTTGCTGGCCTATCCAAACAGTTCTTACAAAGCAATCATTAATTCAATATAATTTTTGACAATGTTATTACCTTCTGCTTTTTACATTATCTTCTCTAGCAATAAAAAGCTTTTTCTATAAATAAAATATGCTTCTCGCAACAAAATCAGTTCAATCTGACCTCGCCCTGACATTGTCATTCTCCAAAAGTAAGTGCTAGGTTTGAGGCTTTTTACTGTTGCGTTAAACTATAATGGAGTGTGGCATAAGTCAGTTCCTGATTGCTCAAAAAATTGCATCAAAAACTTTGATTCCGATCTTATGCTACACACACAAATATATATCCTGTACATATACATGCACATTCACAAACAGACACAAATACATACCTACGCAGAACATACATGCATACGCACACATACCTACACACAACATACATACATTCATGCACATATACCCACACACATGCCTATACACAACATGCATGCATACATACCTACACAGAAGATACATACCTACACAGAACATACATGCATACATACACATATACATACCTACACAGAACATACATACACACATTCATACCTACACAGAACAAACATGCATACATACATACCTACACACAACATACATACATTCATGCACATATACACACACATGCCTATACACAACATGCATGCATACATACCTACACAGAAGATACATACCTACACAGAACATACATGCATACATACACACATACATACCTACACAGAACATACATACACACATTCATACCTACACAGAACATACATGCATACATACCTACACACAACATACATGCATACACACATACATGCATACATACATATCTGCACACAACATACATACCTACATGGAACATACATACCTACACAGCACATACATGCACACACATGGATACCTACACAGAACAAACATGCATACACAGAAGCTCTTTTTTTTTACAAAAAAAATCAGATAAAAAGCATTTACTAGGGTTCTTATTTGTATGTCTTTTTTCTCTAATTCTTTTTAGATGTTTTAACCCATTCTCACTTGAGGATATGAATTTGCATTCTGGGAAGGGGTCCACATGTGTGGTGGGTAGGAATGAGCAGACCCATGGAAGTTTTGGTTCTAGTAGCCACTTTATTCCAAAGTTCGGTGCAAGTACCAGAACTGTAGCCGAACTTGAACTAGAACACCTTTGAAAACAATGGGGACCCGGACTTTTGAGTCAGAAAATTGTCTCTATGCCTCTCTTTCAGACTTCCCCCGGAACTCTGAACATTGCAACGAACTTCCGGGATAAGTCTGTGTTCAGCGTTTAGCACCAAGCACTTACTGCTCGGTACAAACCCCTAACTTTTAAGTTCGGGTTTGCTCATCTCTAGTGGTGGCGGCTCAAGAGCTGAGCTCCCTCCTCTCGCTGCTGATGCTTGCTACATTACATAGCTGGCCTCAGTCTCTAACAGCAGTGGCCAGAACTAAGCTCCATTTGCTGCTGTTAACCATTTAAAAAGACAGTGTCATTGAAATAGAAAGTGTGCAGGTGCTTGTGCACACCATCTGCCATCATTCCTCACCCCATGACTTGATCGCAGGGGGCTGATAGGTTACCATCGCAGCTGGGGGTCAGCTGCAGGTTTTCCTCACTACTATCTTGTAGGCCTGTGAAGCTCAGCCAGTGGCTAAGCTCTTTAGGAGTCCAAAATTTTCACTATATTTTGAAATACAGAGGTTCAAGTCCAAGTTCAAGTTTTCTAAGGGAACTAAAAAATAATGTAATAAATGTTTTTTTAAAGATATACTGTAAAAAAATTAAATCACCTCCCGTTTCCTCCATTAATTATAAAGAAAGGGAAAAAAACATTTTATATCGGTGTCCATTCTACCAAAATTCTAATATTAATTATCTCCTACAGTAATCAGTTTTAAGAGAAAAGAAATCAAAACGCCAGAATTGTAATTTTTCAGACTTCTCACTTCCCAAAAGAATGCAACAAAAAGAGAACAAAATGTCATATGTACCCTAAATTTATATAAATAAAAGCATCAGCTCACTGCTCAAAAAATAAGCCCCCACACATTTCCATCAGCAGAAAAAAAAATGTTACGGGTCTCTAAAAATGGCGTCATAAAGCAAAAACTTTTTTTTCATCACTTAAATAGAAATAAAAAGATGCAAGTTTGCTATTTCTGTAATCACACTGACCAGGATATACTGTACACCAGTCCTGTGAGATCATCATTAGTCAAGTCAGCCAACGAAGTGACATAATTTATGATGAGCTCAGAGGGATCGAGACATGGCAAAAACACTCGGTCCTGTGATAAAACAGGTAGGGAAATGAAAGCAGCAGCCTAGAGCCTCTGCTGTGTTGTCTGTATAGTCACTTATCATAAGTGACTTATGATATCCCCAGGCCAGGAGCTGTGGTATGGGCCAACCATGAACTGGAGTAGCTCTGTATGGTCGGACACAGCCATTACACAGTACACAGCAGGGCCACGTTTATAAGATTTTCTCAGCACATGAACATTTTTTAACACATCCAATTGTGTATCTTATTATTATTATTATTATTCCAGAATCTATTAATTAAAATGTACAACCCCTTTGAAATGTCATCTACTTTGTTACTTCTTTATTAGGGCTCATACTCACATGTGAGAGACTCGCACGATTCTCGTGCATGAAAACCCTGCTGCAGGCACTCGGACCAGAGCGTGCGGCTGCATGTAATTCTCTGCAGCAGCACGCTCCGGTCCGAGTGTCGCGGCAGTGCTCAGTACTGATGCGAGAGACTCGCACGAGAATTGTGCGAGTCTCTCGCATGTGAGCATGAGCCCTTAGACAGATTTTCTACATACAAATCAAGCAGTAGAAAATCCACAAGGTCTGAGCCCCATGTGGTTGTACCCTCACTGTAATGGGCAGCAGCACTCAGCGTTCATTGTGTGATTTGGTTTGCTCTGTTGCCCCATGAAAAGGGAATATTGATGTGATTTTCTTGTATTGTTTTTTCTAACATTTTAGCAATCAGAGTATGATCATAATTATGATCATTAGATTACATTTTATAATTAAATTCACTTTTCGCTGTCTGGGCCTTGCTGCAACAGACATTGAATTGTATGTAATCCATCAGTGGTGTCATGACGGAACTATATTACCCAGCATTCCTAGCTGTCAGACAAATCACCAGGGAGCTATAAGTGTCTGTCTATATAGGCTTCATTTCACGACTCTCATACATTATATATGTACTTGGTAGATATTTAACTGTTTATGGTTTGACTTATATTTCTAACTTGAAAAAATAAAAAAGTTCTCACCGTACTTGATCAATTCATGCCTGTTTTTATCATAGTGAGTGCCATGTCCAATACTGCTGACGTGCAGAGAACATCTCAAAAAATGTGAAGCAGGGTAGGCACCTGCAAATATAATCTTTAAACTTTATTTTATTTGCAAAAAACAAAACCAAATATAAAAACATAATAAGCAAATACCCTGAGTAAATAAATAAATAGCTATAGTTCATGAAAATAACATAGGGTACTTAGTAGAGATGAGCGAGCACTAAAATGCTCGGATGCTCGTTATTCGAAACAAGCAAATCTTAAGGCCCCGTTACACATAGCGAGATCGCTAGCGAGATCGC
>VIAB01002934.1:57456-68756 GCA_009801035.1 Oophaga pumilio | reverse complement strand
TAGTAAATGGCTGCAATGAAACAAAGAGTGAAAAATTTAAAGGGAGCTGAATACTTTCCGTACCCACTGTATATTTCTGGGGAAGTGAGGAATGGATCGCCATTCTTTTGGCTTTACATTTGGCACATACGCTGGGGAAAATGTTATTGTAGTCATGCAGACTATACCCTCCTTTACACCCTTTTACACTCCATTAGGCCCATGGGGTGTATAGGGCCATTGATAGCATGAATATTGGGCACTTCTGAGTGTATGCATCACTTTAGGTACTAATTTCTGGCTGGAGAACATGTAAGGAACCATAGTTTTTATGCATTGATAGGTTAGTGCTGTTTAAAATGTGTGGGGATCTCTGCTTCCATAAATGGTTGGCAGGTCACATTGACGTGAACGGCCTCGCAAGCTCCACGACATACCCCTTTTTTTTGTGAGCAGCCTAGGCTGGTAATGTTTATCTCTATTGGGATGGTTTGCATTTGTTGCTGCCAGTTGGACATTCCTCCTGGGATTGTTGCTCCTCTTAACCCTCTGTCAAACAGCTCAGTTACAGCTTGAGTGAGCAGAGGACCTGGGCTCAATGCCCACAAGTAGCAGCCAGCGCACGAAATGGAACTGTGTTTAGATTACAATCAATTAAGTTTGGCTTCCAGGAATATGTGGCCACTTGTCGAGAACATTTTCCAATTCCCAGTGTAATTTTTTTTCTCTTAACTGAGCTAAACATTGCAAATCAGAAGTAATACTAATGTCGGGTAATGAGATATAAACATATAAAGGAATACACTATGTACTTGGCACTTTGATGTGTGTGCGCTGATTAGAGGTCATGACCTCCAGTGTCTGCCTGTAATGGACAAGATAGCAGGACAAGGCTTCATAGCTGCGGATCGACAAAAATAGACTTATTTATTTTAGACATAGCGATGCGGCTCACGAGGAGGATGATAATCCTATTCTTGGAAAACACAAAATACCCACCACTCATTTATCATTGCTTTCAGACTGGACCTTTTCTAAATATTATGCTATTTACGCAGCAGCTGCTTCATAATTCTCATTGTGTACCGGAACATTGCAGTTGTTACATTGACTGGTATTTGCTTTGTATTATTTTTTATGATGTCATTTTATTTGCATTATTTGCATTTTATTTGCATTATTTGTAATTGTAACTTTGAAACCTGAATTGGAATGCTGTAAACCTTCAGAATACTTAAATTGGAGTTACGGCTTCTGAAAATTAAGTTTTTAATTCATGAAAAAGTTATACACCTTTCTAATAAACTTTCTGTAAAATTTTTCAAGATATTTGGTAACAGCTTAAACCCACATACACATTAGACTAATGTCGGACACATCCTCCGATATCAATGGGATCGGCCCACACTACACTCAAATGTGTATGGGGAGGCCGGTCAATTGATTGTCGGGGAAGATGTCGATCGGGCATGTCGAATTTCAAACTGGTGACTGCTTTGTTCTCCCAGAGATAAGCAGCACTCTCATAGAGAACACAAGGGCGCTCGGCTGGGTGAGCTCTACTGTGTATGGGAGTGTAGACCAAGATTGCTGGCAGACTAACTATCGGCCAAATCATTTTCCAACCAGCAACCATCTAATGTCTTTAGTGACCTTTAGGGTCTGTTTTAAACAGCACTCCAATCAAAGTTTTTATCCTCTTAATATATTGCCATCATATGATATAGCACTGTGTACTAACAATTGCTCATTTTGCCTTTCTACCCAGCTAATTCTTCTCTTTTTCTCTGCTCAGGAAGTTTCTTGCCCCTACAAAAATCATTCCCTCTTCAACTCCTCACCCAACTGCTCCTTCTCCTTCCTGCCAGGGACTGTTGCAAAGACTTATGACTCATGCAGGGAAAATTGACCTCCTGCTTCTACATAGAGCTTAGAAGGATTCAGCTAGTCAGTTTTTAATCATGTGATGTCATAGACCTAATGGAAAAGAGGAGAATTGCTAGGTAGAAAGACAAAATGAGCAATTGTAAGTACACAGTGCTGTATAATATGATGACTGCAATATATTAATAGGATAAAAATTTTGATGAGAGGAGTGCTTCTTTAAATTAGTGAATGTTTGGCACTTAACCTGTTTATACAGACAAATCGCTCTTTCGATGTACACTGAATGATCTGTAGTAGAACACTCATTTCACATAGGCTGTCAAGTCTTATTTACAAAGGGCAATGTGTTGCTGAGAAAAATTACTTTTAAATCTTGTTAAGAATCAGTTCACATGAAGACAGAGCGTTTTGTTAGTTCATCTGATGATCGGCACCCTGTTTACACTGCAAGATGATCATGAAATGAATGTTCTTAGCATTGTTCATTCACAATAATTTTGCAGTGTAAATGCACCTTATGTAAAGTATGTGGCAGTGCTGGGTTAGTGCAAAAAGTGAGATCTCTTTCAAAGAGAGGATGGCCGCAGATGGTTGTGAGATCCCACTGTCCCAAAACTCTGAAATTTGGACCCAACTTTTGCGCTGAGCTACAATTTTCTTCTGTGACTGCTCACTAATACTTGCAGTGTTCAGCAGTGAACGGTGACAGGACTTCCTGGCACAAGGGAAGGAAGTGGCGATGAGAACAGCTCGTTTAGCATGACTTTGTATCACTAATGTCAGGCTACAGATCTGTTCTCACCACTGGAAGAAGTTACGTCTGTGCAGTGAGAGTAGGGCTCCAGTGGTGACTTCTGCCAGCGGTGATAATAAGTCAGTAGCCTGACATTAGTAGTACAATGTTAGGCTGCCCGACGTGTTCATACCGCTTGCTGACACTGCTAGTGTTCAGAGCACAGTAGGGATTTCATAGAATCATAGATCATAGAATCATAGAATGGTAGAGTTGGAAGGGACCTCCTAGGACCTAGGTCATCTGGTCCAACCCCCTGCTCAAAGTATTCACTAAATCATTCCAGACAGATGTCTGTCCAGCCTTTGTTTGAAGACTTCCATTGAAGAACTCACCACCTCTCGTGGCAGCCTGTTCTACTCATTGATCACTGTAACTGTCAAAAAGTTTTTTCTAATATCTAATCTGTGTCTCCTCCCATTCAGTTTCATCCCATTGCTTCTAGTCTTTCCTTGTGCAAATGAGAATAAAGATGATCCTTCTACAATGTGACAGCCCTTGAGATATTTGTAGACAGCTATTAAGTCTCCTCTCAGTCTTCTTTTTTGCAAGCTAAACATTCCCAAATCCTGCAACCGTTCCTCATAGGACATGGTTTGCAGGCCGGTCACCATTCTGGTCGCTCTTCTCTGAACTTGCTCCAGTTTGTTGATGTCTTTTTTAAAATGTGGTGCCCAAAACTGGACACAGTATTCCAGATGAGGTCTGACCAAAGAGGAGTAGAGGGCAATAATGACTAAAGTGGAGCTGTAGTGCTCTGAACACTGACTAAGCTCTGAAATGTCAGTGTAAAGCCTTATTCAGATGTCTGTGATACATGGACTTCTAAATAAGCCTCTGCAAAGCCCATCAGAAGAAATGACTAATTCACCGGGTACAGCATTTGGCACATTCAACTTCATTATGAAGAGCACAGTAACCAGTGAACCTTATCTCTTCTGATTCACTTTGCGCTTTTTCATCAGTGAAACTCCATTCAAACATCCAATGATGTCTGAATGAGGCTTTACACTGATGTATCAGAACTTGGTCAGAGCGCAGAGTGCAAGTTTTGTTTTTTAAATAAAGAAAATAATGAAAACAATATATAGAAAAATAAATAACATTTAAATACCCCCTTATAGCAATAAAAAAAATGAAGGATACTCAAGCAGTCACTGCTGCAGCCTCTGCCTCCTCCCTGAAACTGTAATCAGTGACGCTCATTTCAGGGGCTAGGTTACCCTGATCTGTCACTGTGTAATGTGCACAATGACAGTGCGCTCTCTTGCTGGCTCAGATAAGTAGTTATGAGCCAGCAACAGAGCGCACTTTCAATGCTCATTTTCGGAATACCCAGCGTGCAGAGACCAGAAAAGTAGTTAGATAGTGAAGTTAGGGAAGAATAGGGACATTTTTATTAAAATATATTAGAAAATAGTTTACATTATGCCATTAAATAGATAGAGATTTAGAATGAAAATTGAGCTTTCCATTCCCTACTATCCATTCTGATTTGGTATTATACTGCTTGGTTGATGTAACCTGACTTTTTATTATTTCAGAAAGTAAATAAATAAAAATGAATACATTGATTCATGTGGATCTTGTTCTTTGTGGATTCAAACAATGGAGGAGTGTTGGACAATGCCAGGCAGGTTACACAGCGGCTTACAGTATCCCAACTCTGTAGAGAAAGATTACAGTATATTTATATCTCAGCAGCGATTTGTAACTTGTCTGTTAGCAACATAGCAGCATTCTTCCTTGTCACAGTCCATAAAGAAATATTATTGATTCTTATGCCCAAAGGAGGGATTTTACTGAAAGCAGATAATGGACCGTAGATTCTTCATCGATTAGTCTGCCCAGTTTCAGTCTGTCAGACGGATGTATGCAGACATTGATACAAGTCCACCTACAGCTCATCTGACCAGGGCCATTCTATAATACTAATTCAATTGATCTTTCCAATGTTAATGAAGTATAAAGTGTACTGTATGTAGCAGCTAAAAGGGAACCTAGCAGCTAAATCATGCAGCCCAAACTATGGGCTGCATGGATCAATGACCATAAAGGAATTATGCTGCTCAAATGACTAGTCCAAGATGCTGGTTCCTCGTGGCTTCTCTCTGTCTTGCTCCCCTTGAGTGATAGCTGTTTCCCTGCATGTGTACATATGTCACCCAGTGAAAACGGGGTGGGGAAAAGCCACTAGGATCCCGCCTCTTGGACTTGTCATCCAATCCGCCTAGTTTCAGGGTAAAGTATACATGCCTAAAATGGCAGAGCCAGTGAATAATTCACGCTGACGTGGGTCAAACAGTATAAATCAGCTATCAGGTTCCCCATAAATTGGCCATCCAGTAACAGAAGCTTCAGTGAGGATCAGTTTTCTTCAAGTGTAACTCCAGAAAGTGCACAGAAATAGATATTTTTGCTTGCTGATTATATAGACCCTATGAATCATAACCATTTGAAGCTTTTACTCATTCCCCTCTGGTTTCTGCAGAAAGCTAAGCATATACAAAAATACATGGACCTATAGAAGCCGTGCCTCCTAGACACTGCCACAGCTCGAGAGCTAATCTAGCAGCCGAGCTGCGATTGGCAGTGTCTGAGATGGAGAGGTGAAAGCACAAACCCCCAGAAAACACTGTGCCCCAAAGCCAACAAATGTGAATATCTCTGCAATGAAGCGACCAAACACAAAAAGAAAAAGAGCAGCAAAATCAGTGGAGCTGAGGGATTGTTATAAGTATTTAACTCCATTTTTTGAGCAAGGCAATTTACAGATCATCTTTAAATTGGGATGCTATAAAAGGAGGGAATTTTATTAAATAAAGAAATAACAATGACTTACCCCTTGAATCCCCTGCCATATTAGTGGTCATCAGTAGTACTGGACGTCACATCCATCAGTCACCTGAATGCTGGAGCCATTTATTGACCTGATGTGATGATATACGCATCATGTAGAGCCCATGACCACTGAGATCTGTGATTGGCTGCAGGAGTCAGGTGACTGATGGACCAGGATGGTAAGTCTTCACTTCCAGTACTAGGGGAGACCACTGGAGTAGTGCTGGAACAGCATTGAATTTAAGGGGTAAGTAAACGTAGTGTATATTTTTTTTATCATTCCCTAATTTAGGAACAATTTTGTGTGATTCTTCAGCACTCTTTGGACCCCCGAATAGCCTACAGAAAAGGATACAGTATAGCATTCATCATTGGTTTGAATGATTCAGTAATCCAGATGAAGCTCTCCACATGAATAGTTACCAGCAATGAAAGGCAAATCATTGGAGAATAATATCTATAAAATTGTGTTACATGTTATCAGCTCTCAGTGCTTAATAATAATAATAATTAATAATTAATTGTTGTTTTCTTGAATAGTAAGACAATTATTACTTAGTTTTGCGTTGCTCTGATATGGCTTAATACATAGAAAAGATCATGTGTGTCCATAACCCATGTGCAAAAAATAATTCAAGTTGCCCATCTATTGCGATTTATAATCACAAGCATGTGTGACCTGAAAATAGATAAGCAAGTATCTCCTACCTTCTTTGTCAGATCCATGGATACAGTTTTTACACAAACAATGTAAAAATAGATTTGGCACGCCAAAGTAGATGCAAAGAACGTGAGTATTTTTATTAGTACAGATTCATCCACTGTATGGACAATATGACGTTTCGGCCATTTACATGGCCTTCATCAGAAGAACCTTCTTACAAAAGCCTAATACAGCGCTTGAGAAGTGGCGCTACATGCTTGAGAGTTTGTGAACCCTGCAAAATGTTTCATATGTCTGCATATAGTTTACTTAAAACAAATTAGATATTCATACCAGTAGATAAAGAGAACGAGATCAAACAAATGAATGAAAAAAACATTAGACTTTATCATTTTATGATTGAGAAAAATTATCCAATATCATGTGGATGTGAGTAGCAAAAGTACGCAAACCTTTGCTCTCAGTATCAGTGACCTCTTTTGCAGCAATAACTACCTTATATCTAAATGTTTCTGTTGATTGTTGATTAGTTGTGCACATTGACTTGCAGAAAGAAGATTCAATTCTGTTATGTTGGTGGGTTTTCTCCCACTATCTGCTCGCTTCAAGCCGTTCAACAATAGAATTAAGGTCAGGACCCGATGTGTACGTTGGATACCAGCGCGCTGGTGCAGGGGAGCTGGTAACCAAGGTACACATCGGGTTTCCAGGTGCCGCGCAGCACCTGGAAACCCGATGTGTACCTTGGTTAACAGCTCCCTGCACCAGCGGGCTCGTGTCCAACGTACACTGCGGGTAACTAAGCGACGTTACCCGCAGTGTCGCTGTCCTGATCGCGCCTGTTTGGCAGCTCAGCAGCGATCATGTAGTGACACACCAGCGATCCTGACAAGTGCATTTCGTTGTCGGGATCGCTGGTGTGTCGCTATGTGTGACGGGGCCCTTAGAAACACAAGGTGACTCTCTAACAAGATAAGAAAAGCAGCTGCAGCTCGCAGCATGAAAAATTACAAAAAGTCTGTGCTGAAAATGTAAATGAATGCAGTAACTAATACAGTATTGGGGTATGACATGACTATCTGAGCATGCTTAGTGTTTTTGGAACCTTCTTTAAAGGGGACATGTCAGCTAGTTTTTCCACAATAAGCTGCGGCCACTGACTTTCTGGGCTTATGTACAGCATTCTATAATGCTGTAGATAAGCCCCGATCTAACCTGAAAGAGAAGAAAAACAAGATATATTAAACTCACCCGGGGGCAGTTCGGTCCGATGGGCGTCGCAGGTCAAGGTCCGGCGCCTCCCATCTTCATACGATGACGTCCTCCTCCTTGCTTTGTGTCGCGGCTCCTGCGCAGGCATACTGATCAGCCCTGTTGAGGGCAGAGTAAAGTACTGCAGTGCGCAGGCGCCGGGAAAGGTCACAGAAGATCAGCGCCTGCGCACTGCAGTACTTTACTCTGCCCTCAACAGGGCTGATCAGTATGCCTGCGCAGGAGCCGCGACACAAAGCAAGGAGGAGGACGTCATCGTATGAAGATGGGAGGCGTCGGACCTTGACCTGCGACGCCCATCGGATCGCCCCCGGGTGAGTATAATATAACTCGTTTTTCTTCTCTTTTAGGTTAGATCGGGGGCTTATCTCCAGCATTATAGAATGCTGGAGATAAGCCCCGAAAGGCGGTGGCCGCAGCTTATTGCGGAAAAACAAGCTGACAGGTTCCCTTTAATACACATCTTTCCATATTTTGACTGGGATTACCAGAATCCATTGTTTTTTTCTGCAATATGGGTTTTCCATTGATGAGAAACTATTGGATAAGTTTAGGATTCTGGGCTAAGATCGATAGTTTATATTATAAAGAGCTTCATCATCAAACCTAAATTACAGCACTTATAGTTTCGGCAGTTATTTATGAAGAAGACTGTCATTTTAATCCTAGAGAACAACACAGCAGCACAAGTACGGTATGTTATTTTTCCATTTTGTCATGTGTTTTACAGTAATTCCACAGAAAAGCCAGTATACACCAGACATTATATAATCTGTCATGGAATTATTAGTGTCACTCATAGAAGTCTCATTGTCAGTGGAATGCAGTCAATAAACTTAGTTATGTCTGAAAGTCTAAGAAGAAATAATTGTAGCATGGGTAATTCTGATGCTAAATGAAGTGTAATATATACTGAGTAGTTTCTCCCCCAAGCTAAATAACATACGGTACTGTGCCGGGGTTTTAGGCAGGTGTGGAAAAAATGCTACCAAGTAAGGGTATGTTTCCACTATCAGGAAACAGTCCGGATTTGCTGCGTGTTTGACGCTGTGCGTTGGCGCAGCGTCAAACACGCAGCGTCCAGATGTTACAGCATAGTGGAGGGGATTTCAAGAAATCCCGTCTCCACTATGCTGCAAAACACGCAGGCGGAAGACCTGCGTTTCCGGACATGCGGCGCGTCTTTTCAGACCGCAGCATGTCCTATTCCCTTGCGGCGACGCTGCGTCGCCGCAAGGGAAATAACACAGGGCTATGTAGCCCTGCGATCATTCCGGATGTGTTCCGGAGGTGTCCTGAACACATCCGGAATGAGCGCGCGTTCAGAAGGGGGCGGGGCTTTGGGCGGAGCGGAATTTCCGCTCCGCCCAAAGCGCTGTGTTTCCGTACCATGGAATCACAGCCTTAGAATGCTTTCATAAATAGAAGAGTGAATAATTTATTTTTATTAACTAAATAAATGGACATGTATGACAGCCCCCACACTGCTGGTGTCTCTTGAGTTTGCTGGGAGGAGCGCAGTTGTGAAGCCGCTCGGCAGTGCTAGGACTGTCGGTCTCACCCAGGGGGTGCGTCTGCAGCTGCTCAATCTGGACTGGTCTAGGACTAGAGTAAATGACGCACTGGATAATTGCCATACAGCAAGCTGATGTATGTAAGCTGATTTTACTCATGTATGCAGTTGTGTGAAAAATATACGGTAAGCATTATTGGAATACCAGAATAAAGGAGTCCTTCAAACTTTCCTCAATTTATTTTACTTGATTATATAGCGCCATTAATACCACAGAGCTTTGCAGACATCATCATCACTGTCCCCATTGAGACTCACAATCTAGATTTCCTATCTTATACTTATTGATATTATGGAGCTGCAGGGACACAGATTAGCGCTGGCCTGTGAATATCCCAGCATGTAACATTTCTCCTAAAGGAAGATGGCATATCTTAAGCATATGCCATCACTTTATGACCTGAGTTTTGGGACTTCCACGGGTGCTGAAAAGTAAAGATCTGTAATTTTGATATAGGACTGCTTCTCCTTTTTTGTTTTTCTCTGAACTGCAGCTGCAGTCCCTGCAAAGTGCTGCTCCCTAGCTATACAATGAAAGGAACACAGCTCTATATCAGCACTACACCACCATCATTCATTGAATTCAGATCACAGAAGCCAGACCACCAGCAATCATAAAGTGATCACTTTATAGCTCCAAACATTTATATTTGATCAATGGGGATCCAACCATCACTGACTACTAGAAATGTACATCTTTGTTGGGCAGTGGAGTACCTAGATTCCGATGGTCCCCGATGCAAAATTTCGACTTGAGCCATATTGGTCAGATGTATGGGCCCTTGTATCATTCTAGATCCTGTAAATACATATGTGTTCACCCCCATATAATAATTTCTTACATCCTGGTTGGTTTCTATAATAATGTCTCATCCCAGATCCCTTACTGGTATAATGTCCCCCATCCTGAGCCTCTTCCTGGTATAATGTCCTTCATCCTGAGCCCCTTCCTGCTATAATGACCCTCATCCTGGCCCCTTCCTGTTATAATGTCCCCCATCCTGGGCCCCTTCATGATATAATGTCCCCTTTCCTGAGCCCCTTCCTGGTATAATGTGCCCCATCTTGAGCCCCTTCCTGGAATAATGTATCCCATACTTAGCCCCTTCATGTTATAGTGAGCCTCATCCTTGTCCCTTCCTGTAATAATGTCCCCCATCCCAGGCCTCTTCCTGGTATAATTTCCCCATCCCAAGCTCCTTCCTGATATAATGTCCCTCATCCTGGCCTTTTCTTGTAATAATGTCCCCCTTTCTGGACCCCTTCCTGGTATAATGTTGCCCAACCTGAGCCCCTTCCTAGTATAATGTCCCCATTCTTAGTTCCTTCTTGGTATAATGACCCCCATCCCAGGCCCCTTCCTGGTATAGAGTCTTCCATCCTGACCCATTTCTAGTAATAATGTTCCCCATTCCATTTCAACAGATTTAAAACAATAAATAAGTAAATAAACAATTCTTCTTACCTCCCCCCCTCCCACAACATGTGACGTCTCCTTCCATAGCCGGCTCAGGAGCCAACAGCTGGCTTCGGCTTGCCCAGCACAGCGCAAAGTGTACAGTAACTGCCATGTGCCATCCATAATGGCGAATGGCCGGCAGCTTCTGTTGCAGTCCAGAGAGTCATCGGGTCCCTGTGCCGCAATACATTTCAACTGAATATATGTCGTTGGATGCATATCCAGCTGAATTAGGCACTGGTGTCGGTGGGCACCCCTTCCATATGACCTAGTCATTACACCCCTGTTGTTGAGAAAGACTTCGACTACAGCATTATTACTTTATTTGTATTTATTTATTTTTCTTATTTGTGTACCGTCATCATATCCTTCAGCACTTTACCGACAATATCATCCAAACTCTTGGCGTTATTGCATCTCTGCTTGTGGGCAGGTAAACTAGTGGGAACTTAAAATATACGAATGACCGAGTGCCCAATATTAGTCCCCTTCAAAGACTGTGACTTAATATACAGTAAATCATACAGGTTCTATATGATTTGTGGTTGACCATTTCTTTCCCCTGATTTTGGTTTCTTATTTAAAGTAGCAAAAATTGCCTGCTGCGTGCTTGATGAAGAAAATAAAAAAGTACCTTTTTTCTAAGGAGTAATAGCATGAAAATGACATCTAGGGTGTACGATTTTCTTGGGAGGTGAGGGCCTTAAAATCAAAATATATTTTTTGTTCTGTTATTAAACATTTTGACAACTAAATCCTGTTTATTACAAAACTTTACGATTGATCTATGCTAAATAGTGTTGAGCGATACTGCTCGATATCTAAAAATATC